>VDFB02389792.1:0-65538 GCA_007258455.2 Sequoia sempervirens
CTGGAGCTTGTTTAGGGGCTACAAAATAGGCATATTTATTTTGGACGACCAAAGAAAATTGTCTCAACAAGATGAAGAAAAAACTTTTTTTTTTCCCTCAACACATGTTCTTATCTTCTAGCAAGTTGTTGCACAACTATAAGGCTCATCTTTCAGAATTCTGTAAATTCATTATAATCAAATAATCAAATGTGGAAGAGTTTTATAAAATAATAGAGTTCAATTTTTAGCAGCAGTAGTGTACTTATTTGTAGTTTTCATTTCATAGTTTATTTTTCAGCAATCTTTTCATTCCTTGTTATTTACATTTCCAGAATTTCCCTTTGAACGCTTCTTAAGATAGATTTCATTCCAACATTTTCATTTACCAGCTCTTAGATTAGATTTGTTTCTAGCAATTTCTTTCATGCATCACCTTTTAATTATGTTTGTAGAAAAAGAATGCCATGAAAATGATTTCTTCTCCCTCTTGCATATTGCCATGGACACTGCCTTGGATTGAAATTTATAATTAAATGATGATGATTGCAATGACATTCATCAATACATATGTAATTAATCTATGTAAATACCAAAATAATTAAATGTTAATTTAAGAAATTGAATGTAGATTGATGTACTTGTCTATGGTAACTATGATGAATAATTTTTCCTAATGCAACTCTAGTTCCACTCACTTCAATATTGGAAATAAGTACTCTTAGTTTTGATATGTTCCTTAGGTACATAATTATTTTAAAATTTTCACTCTATATAATATCAATCCTACCCACTACATAAATGAATTAACATGCACAAGTGATATTGCACATTGTGGACTCTTGTGACCTACATTTCTCCAAACTTTGATGTTTTCTCTAGTATAAGGTGATAATATCGATAGATATAATAATTAAATATATATATTGTAGAAGAGGGGGACTAACCACATCAAGGTTCTAGGTCATGGAGAGCCAAGAGCGGAGGGATGCCCTAATCTACCTCAAGTTAGGCAAGTTCTTTAGGTCAAAGATAGAGAATGAAGAGCACTCTCAAGTGTTTCTGTCACTCTACTAACCGAGGAGATTTGATGGGGCTAAGTGAGAAGGTTTTTGGAACCTGAACCATACCTCAAATAGCTCTCTACCCAAGGATAGCAGCGCAGATTAGGGATGATAGTGCGGCACACTGGTGTCTCTCTAGGGCGTTGGCATATGTACAACCAGAAAGTGTAAAGTACAACGAATGGTACAAGAACCTACTAACTACTTAATGATTAAGATCTAAAATATTAAACAGAATGAGCAAAGTAACCAAAAATATGATAAAGAAGATGATAGAAACAAAGGTGAATGATAATAAATAGAATGAGCGAAGTAACTAAAAATATGATAAAGAAAATGATAGAAACAAAGGTGATGAAGATTAACTCACGAAGATTCTAGTTCGCCAGCAATCTCCTCATGAACACGTACCTACACACAACCAAGAGAGAAAAAATGTTGGGGTTGTATAGGGGTTTTATGTAGTCAAACCCTTGATTTGGTGTTTCCACCTCCACGAACAGCCAGAAAATCCATGAGATAGAAAATTCAATAAAGAAAACAAGAGAAAGGATGTCGAACAATAACAATAACACTATGCTATGTAAATCAACAAATAATATAACCTCAATTGAGGTTCCCTCAAGAATGTAGAGAACGATGCAAACTTGGTAAGGTCTATGTTGCCACAACAATGAAGAAGCAGTCCCTCAGGACACGAAGTTGCAATTCCAACAGTGGCAAAAGTGTAACAAGATATAGAGAAGATCTGAATGAGCTTAACTAGTGTGTAGAAGATGGATTGAATTGCTCAAGAGATTCTAAAGAGATGAAGTAGGTATGTAGAATTGTGAAGAAGCTAGATTCAAGGAGAAAGAAATCCATTTGAAGAAGAAAAGAGAGGGAAAGAGTTGTTCTTGGGTCGACTGGAAGGCGCAGAGGCATTACGCTTCATCGTCAGTGGAGAGCGTAATGTCTTTGCATATTCTAGAGGCAGGAATTTGTCAGGGATGGTAGTGCACCATGTAGACATCCACGTGTTGTGTGTGCATCCCTGATAGAAATTCCCCCACCGACACAAAGGACAAGCGCCAAGTGGATTTATTGCAGATAGGTGATGTGGAATTTCTTAGTCGGGTTTTATTTTTCTAAAGTAGAGGGTGTAAAAGGGTAATTTGCAAGAGGGGTGCAAATTCACTCCTATACATTTTTCCCCCACTTTAGTGAGCATAAGTGCCAATGAATTTTTGGTAAAGTAGATTGAAAAGTTTAGAAATGTATACCTGAAACATTGAGGAAGCAGACTGCAATCTTACAAGCTTGAAAGTTTAGGGTAGGCAAAAGGATCCATAGGTACTCTCTTGAGGAGGATTGAACAAAGGACTATGTAGATCCTTGGAGCTATAGAGTTTATCAAAGTGCACTGAAGGCCCACAAACAAATGATGGAAAAATCTCGCAAGATGCAAGTGCTTCACAGGTTCTCAAACCTGCAAAGAAGGTGCCCCCAGGTACTCTCTCCTGAAGGAAGCCTGATGTAGGGGACTCTGCAAAGTCAGATTGGAAAGTAGCTTCACATGCGCACCTGCAAAGCAACATGATATTCCACAAATAAAACACTGTGTTAGATGTCAAAAAGCATCCATGTAGGAAAAAAAGCAAGTATACAATCATGCAGATAGTCAAAAATTGAAGGAAGATCTTTCAAAGGGGTCCCTCAAAAACCCATCAAAAGAAAAGGGGTCCACTCAAGGGATGCTCAGTTCGAAAGTGCAAGAATGTTTTTCGCAAATCAATTCAACATTAAGGAATCCTTTTGAAAGATGTTCACTTCATCAAGGAATTTGAAAGGAAGAAGGTCCCCTCGCAAGGGGAAGGTCCGAAATTTTCCCGCAGGAGAAGGTGCTCTCTCCTCGGAGGAAGGTTTTTCAAATTCTTTTTTGCGAACCCATGATGAAGGAAAAATATTCTGCTAGGGGTCCTTGTTGAGGAATGTGATTTTTGAAAAATGTTTTGAAAATATTTTCAAACAAAGATTTGTTGGCCACTGAATGCATTTTCTAGCAATCAAAGTGACATGACAATCCCCCCTTAGGATGGTGTGTGTTGAACACAAAGGCACCTGACATCCTAAGGAGAGGAAAGAAAGAATGAAAAAGTGATGTTGTGGCCTGCAAAACATAGCGAGATGTAACTATGGTAATGTTGTCACACACACAAGGGAAAACACATGAGCACCACAACATCACAAATCAAGCATGAAAGATGAGAGAACAAAAATGTAAGATGGAACAACAGCATTGTGAACAAGGGGAAAAAGGGCGATCTGATATTTCGGGGTTAGAGATGCTCATAAATATAGATAAATAAGTATAATAATATATAAATGAACTATCATCAACCCCCTAGTATATCAGACCATATGAAGAAGGAACAAGAAGAAAAAGTAAAAATAAAAAATTAGGTCAACATGGAAGGGAAGTCTAAATGCCCCCAACACTTTGCATCATCCCCAATTGTAAAAAATCAATGCATAATAGAGGAATAATGATGTAACAAAAAGAGGAATTTTTACGACACAAAAAAACTCATATATCCAAGAACCTATGAGGGTAACAAGGGTCATACAAGAACATATAAAACAAGCACAGGAGAACACAAACACACAAACAATCTACTCTACAGATAAAGAAAAGGTGTCCCCCTAGTCCTCATCAACCAAGAGGTCATTGGCCTCCCAATCTAGATCATTGTACAGGGAAGGCAGACAAGCCTACAAGAGTGGAATATCAAGGGGGGAACCCTTCAACCCCCTCGCAACAAGAGCCAAGGAAGGAGACCCCTCAAGGTCTTCTCCAATCAATTCTTGTGGGGTAAAAGTCAGCAATTTTGTGAAGATCACTGATAAGGCTGAGACCTCGTCCAGAGAATCACACATGCACTTCATAGGAGTGCCATCCATTAACTCAATGAGCGAGGGAGGCGATGCCCGAGATTCATTACTAGGCTACCGAGGGACTCAAGAGAAATGACAAACTCTGGGGACGCCAAGATTTCTTCTATCACTCGGATGACAAGCTAATGCAAAACCACCTTTTGAAGAAGGTGAACCCCTCTTTTGACCTCATTATTAGTAGGGTCGTCCTTTATCTTCTGCTTTGTAGGAGGATGCAAGATCCCCACAAATGAGGTAGAAAGTGCAAAGGAGGAGGAGAATACCGCAATGGACACCACCGAGGTGTTCGGCATGTTCACGGGCTTTGAGAATGGCAATATTTTTGGGAGGGACATCAAAAGAGGTGGCTCGACCGAAGAAGCAATAAACACCTGCACCCTCTTCGGGTGAGGATTTTTTATGCTCACAGTAGGAGTCAGAAGTAGAATTCAAGCTAATGGAATTGAAGCAGAGGGGACGAGAGAGGAGGATACAACAGAAGGTGTTGGGGTAGAAACTGTTGACTCCCCTTCCTTCCTCTGTAGGGTGGCCAGAGTCTTTATCCGATGCTTCTGCTCACGCAGAAGGCAGTTCCTACAGCTCTGAGAGCTAGAGGCTAGAAGCTGAGATGGAACGAAACACTCCTGCTCGACCATTAGAGTTTCGATCATAGTTGTTTTTGGTGGAGGGAGGAACTCTAGGACGGGAACAGGAGGGAGAGGTTGAGAGGATGATGGAGAAACAATGGGGGGATTCGACTCTAACACCTTAGTGGCAGGTCTCTTCCCATTCACTACCTTGTAGGAAAGAGCAGTAGGAGGCCACAGATACCAAGACATAGAATACTCCCCATGGGGACCCTTCCCCTTACCATACCGAACAAGCTGAGGCACTATGGGTAAGACAAGAAGTTCAAACGCTGGACACTAGGGATTTCGCCAAGCAGGCACCATTAGGTTCTCCAACAAATTATTAGGAGAAAACAATGATGACACCACAACAGAGCAGGAGGAAGCAATAGGCAGGATAATGGAAGAAGAAGAAGGATCTTGGGAATGCTTATCTTTTTCCCTTTTTCGAACCAAGGTGTTCTCATGCTCCATCTTGACAAAATCCCTATGTGAAATGGCATAAAGAGAAAGAGGGTACTGTTGATGCAGTGTTTTGCAAACTTTCTCAACATAGGTAATGCATAGATACACTACCTCTCTTGAAAGGAAATTTCCAAAAACAAGTTGTTGAAAATCACCGCAAGGTCTCTCGGGTGTTAGGTCATGACTTGCATGGAATTCCTTAGTTGATATTTGATGTGATTTTGCAGGTAATCACAAGGAAGAATTACGAAGCTGGATGGGAAATGGATCTTGAAATGGAGTTCCTAAAATGGGAAACTGATGTGCACTTTGTTTTAAGGTTCAAACAGCAGTCTGAAACGCCAATATTTTCTTAAGGTTTGGCTTTACAATGTACAATGAACCTTAGCATAGGCTATTTATAAAAAAAAAGGAAATGTGCAGGGAAGAGGAGAGGTTCCTGGATCTGCAACTAACTATGAACAGTGATCATGGAGGTTTCTACTGTGGACAACTTCCTTAAAACAAAATTTCACTTAACCAGAAAATTCACAGTCTCATGAAATTTGTACTATCTTCTAAGGACTACAAATATTTTACCACTCATTCACCATGTACATGCATGAATAAAGATAAAATTTTGGAGCAGCTTTGAATTTAAGTCTAGACTAACTTTACATAGCCATCTACCAACAGTAAACAACAAAAAGTATGGACAAGAAAGGAATCTACACAGCAGAAATCTTCACAACCATGGACCAACATTACCAAATCTATCAAAGCAATCTAAGAATAACTTAAACAACAAAGAAAATTTTAGTAAATCATCTAACTATTGGAGATGAATCATGAAACATGCAAAGAAACCCAGAAATGCACCAAATTCAATGTATTTCTATTAGAATTTTAGTAGCATGTCATTACAACAACTCAACTCTCTCTTGAAAATGAGAGACCCCCTATTTATAGTTTCCAAAAAGTAGAATGAATGGCCAAGATTGATTAGCATTGTGTGGCCAAGGTTCACTACAAACTAGGATTCTACCTACCCCACAATATTTTACATTTTTAAAATACATTCTTGTCCTTATCTCTATTTTGTCTTCTAGTGGCAGCGCTCTAGCATTTTTTCTTTTTGTTGATTGCCCTTTGCTACAGCTATTCCTTAAGGAGTTCATCATCAATAATAGGGTTTCCCTCCTGCTTCTTTAAAGCAGCGTATTCCATGAAATTCAAGATCAGCGGTTGGAGCTTATCAATTTCCATAATCTGAGATTGTAGCACCTGGTAACCCCATTGCTTGGACCGGTTGGTGAGCTTCTCCAAGTCTTCATCGTACTTGGAAATGTGATCCCTGAATAGCTCATATTGGGCGAAGGCTCACGCAGTAAAACTTATGAAATTAGTGGTGATCTCGGTGGACATCCCATCCTCCATCTTCTTTTGGAAATGAGGCTTTATCTTTTCCAGATCAATTTGGACAGCAGGCATATCATATTCTGTCATTAGCTTCAAATATCGAATGCAATCTGCTCTAACATCATTGGCCCAGTCGATATCTGGATCTACCCTATAGATTACCTACTCCAATCTTTCCTCTCAATTTTCAAAATCCATCCTCCACGTCTTCACGAGCCAATGATCATCCTCTTTGAATGTGAGCTCCTCTTTCCAAATTTTCTTTGGCAATTTGAGGATGGCCTCAATTTTTGGGTAAGTAGACCCGTAGATCCCCGGGAAATCCGTACAGTGTTTCCTTGTGTTTTCAAGAGACCTTTGTAACTAAAAGAACTTGTTTGTTGTCCTAACAGTGCGACCGATGCCCATGTTTCCAACGTATAAGACCTGTCGAAACCAACTCTTTGTGGTCGTATCCAAGTTCTTTCTTTTTTCAAGCTTGTCTATTTGTTCTATGGACAACAACTGTGGCAGGGCCGAAGATGTGGTAGGCAGTTCCTCCACTGACGACCATTGTTGGATGTAAGTTTTCATATCATCCACTTGTGCTTTGAGTTCTTCCTTTGAAATCTTATCTTGTTGTATCATGTGCACTGCCATGGTGATGGACTCCTGAAGGTGATCCACTTTCTGTTCTTTGGTGGTTGTCCCCAAGTTGATAGTGGATACCTTATAGCTTATTCCCTCTTTTCCCACCACCAACGTGGCTACTTGAATGGTTCTAGATCCAAAATAATCCATTGTCATCTTGGATCTAACTTTGGACTTCTTTTCTTTCTTAGTGTGGATTTGTGCCTGGGCTAAGATGGCCTCTAGCCTCGCTCTTGGATCACACGAGACAATAGCTTTCTTTTCAAGTTGCTTTTCCAGCCATTATGGCATTGAGGACTTTTCCTTAGGTGATTCATGATCACTTTCCTCTTCATCTCTCTTGATTTCAATCTCCTTTTCTTTAGGAGCTTCTTTATCTGCCCTTGTATCTTCTTCTTCTTCATCGGAGTCCTGGATGAACACCGTGAGCTTGATGGGGGATTTGGTGGGAATGCGCTCTTTGGGGTTGATTTCCTTTTCAGCATCCTTTTCTTCCTTTAATTTTCCATGTTTATGCCCCTCAGGCTGCTCAATCTCTAGATTCTCATTGGTTTCAACCTCTTCTTCAGGCTTACCTTCTTCTTTATTTGTCTTCTCGTGTAGAGGTGGCTCATCTTCATTTTCTTTCCTTTCCTGTTCTTCCTGCCCTTCGAAGAGAGGCATCTCTTCATTGTTCTTGGACCTTCTTCCTGTTTACCCACTGGAAATACTAGCATTTCTTCCATTTTATCATCTTCTTGTCTCCCTTCTTCTGAGGGCGGCCTTTCTATTTCTTCTCCAACATCTTTTAATTATCGAGCCAATTCTTCCTCAAAATTAGCATCAAATGTTTGTATAATTTTACTACCGGCATCCCTTCCTTTACTGCTCTCAAAAGACGATGTCTCCTCTCCTTCACAAACTGCCTTATCAATTTGCAAATGCTGATGTTCTGGATGATCATGGAAGTCGGCTGCTTCCTCCTCCAATGCCTTTGTGGCTTCCCTTTTCCATTGTTCCTATTCCTCAAATATTTCCATTGTGGCCTTCATCTCAGGTGGCTCATTTGGAGGCATTGACATAGGAACACTGGTGAGAACTTGTGCCAAGGCAACCTAGATGGTTGGATTCAACAACACTTTAGACATTTTAGAGGGGGCACTTTGCATATATCCCATGAGAATGCTTCTAGAAAGGGAGAGCGTCGATATAGGTATCGTTGTTGTTGCCAATGGAAGGGATGTAGTTGGAGACATGGAGGCAGAAGAAAGTAGAGAGGTGGTGGCGGAAGAAGAATCAACCATCACGACTGGTTTGGTTGGTGAAGAAGAGGCAAGGTGGACTAAGATGTCTACCATAGGTAGGGAGGTAGCCACCATGGCTTCAGAAGTTGGTGGAAGAGAAGCAATAGCAGAGGAAACTGATGGAGACTTAGGTGGATCAGCCTCCATTTCCTCTCCCTTGTGGAGTGGATCTTCCTGTATAAAAGGCACTGTAGTGGCACTACCCAACCTTTTGTGTTTCTTGGAGGGCTCAGCTTTCAAGGCCTTCCTTGCATATACTTTCGGGTTAGGTTGCCACTCTTCAGCCTCTTTTCTTTTCCTGTAGCAAGTGAGCAGAGGGGACTTTGAAGTCTCCCCTATTGAAGTTTTAGTCATTCCCTCATCTATTACACTTGGCTCGCTTGCAAGCCCCTCGTAAGTTAGGACAACCCCTTGTTGCTTCAATCGAGAAACTTTCCCATTAACTCATTCTCTTGTACAAGCCTCAATGGGCTTGGTTATACTATCGAGGTCGTTGACCTTTTTCTCATCCCAATCTATCAACGGCAATGGCAAGTTGGCAACTACAACATATCGGGGATCCATGATGGTGCTTTCATCTTCCTCCACTTGATCTGGCACAGGAAATAGATTCACCCTTTTTACAAAGTATGGGGTCATCTGCATATAATGCCTCATTCTCACCTCCTTGTCATCTTTGTAATTCATCCAGAAATCTTCAACACTGTGCAAAGGGGCATACTCGGGTCCAAGCACCTTCCTTATATGTCCATAAGGATCCATCCGTTGCTAGGCAGTGTGAATCTTGAAGTGGTACTCGGCCAACTTCTCTGAATTTCCTTCACATTAAGAGGTATGTAAGTCATACATCCCCTGGCCAAAAGAAAGGGCATAGAAAACCTCTGCTAGATGTTTGATGCTCAAGAGAGTGTGTACATGTTGCAGTTGTCGAGAAATTTCCAACAATATTATCTGGTCATTGGGATACAAGGTCAGCTTGTTCAGTCTTTCTGAAAACCCCTGGGCGTGGATGTATGTGAATTTCAGGTACTGAATGAACAAGAAAGCATATTGCTTGAGGAAGAACTAAGCGCTATGGGAGACTCTCCTCTCAAAATCACCCCTGAGTAGCTTGATAATATGACCTATGAAAGCGTCATTGACCCTACAATAATCCTTTTTGAAATTTATAAACTGCAGCTAGGGGTACCTATCATTGACTTTCAACTCTCTACCTTATTCTTCATTTGGAGCTCTAAACAAGCCATTGTATTGCCTCTGTTCGGCAAGTAATAGACTAGGTAGGATGTCATGTAAAACTTGGAGGTCTTCTTGATGTTCATGAATTTCTCATGAAAGCAGTCACTAATGATCTTGCCCCAATAGAATGTGGTCTTCATGGCATCATCCTCTTTTCTACGAAGAATATTTTCAACAAACTAGACCATCCATTCCTGGAAGTATGCAAAAGTGGGAAGGCCCATTACTCTACTTAGCAGGGTCACCAGGTCATGATAATCTTCATACAAGTCATTGTGAAAGAGCTCCTAGGGAACCTTAGCAGCACTGCCCCACTTCTCTTTTAGCCAATATTGATTCATAAGCTTCTTACATTGCAAGGAGTCTTCATCCCACATTGCCTTGCAATCTACAATGGTCGGTACTTCCATTTCCCCGAAGGTAGGAATGTGAAATTTCTTTGTTATTTCCTTTGGGGACATGTCGGCTAGAATGTTTCTATCTCTGTCCACTATTGCCTAGGTCTCTAGTTGATATGCTGCCCTGCAAGCCATTACTAGCTTAGGGACAACAAGAGATGGAGGGAAGCCTGCAGCCTTAGTAATTTTGATGCCTCTAATTAACCTTGCATTATTTGTTGTCGGATTGACTCTGACCCTCTGTTTAAACTCATCTATGTCAATATGCCCAATGTTGGTGTCTATAATTTATTTCCATTCTGTGGTGACCTTGGAATGCAGTGGTTCCCCTTGGAACTGGTACTTCATCTGATCCTTGTCTTCTTTTTTGCAAGGAGCTCTTCTTGTTTTCTTTCCTTTGTTCTTTTCTACGGCGGACCCTGAGGGTCTTGTAGTCGATTCCATATATTCTGCAGACAGAGGCAGGGTGAGCACAATTGAGCCTGAAACATAACATGTTAGCCAAATCCTTATAAAAAATCATTAGATTGGATAATATAGTAATCAAGAAATCTAACATTTATTCTAGATTGTCGTTAGCAGTTTCCAGGAAGGATTTTGGATAGTCCGAACCTTAGGGGCCAAACTTCCCTGGAAGGATGGTTGTTTTGAAGGGTGAATAGGGCAAGGCAATCTACATGGTCTCTCCTGCCTTTAGATTTATATGATTTGAAAGGTCCATGTAGGAGAGGGTTCAATTTGAGAATGCAGGTCAAAGCTTGCTTCCAAATTGGGAGGATTTTGGATCATCATCGGGGCACTCGAAGTAACGAGGAGGGAAAGTCGTTCAGAGTTTTTCGTTTGGAACGGCTATGATGAAACAGCGTTCCAGGGGTGGAGTTCCAAAGTCTGGGACCTGTGAGGCTAAAGGACAACTGGCATAACTCCTTAATCGCTTAAGTGTTCGGATCAAAAGGGTCAGGAAACTGTTTGAGGATGGTCATTTTGAAATTTTGGGAAATGAGTGGAAGTCTGGTGGGAGCAACCCGACAGACCAGACCCAGAGTCAGACTTTACTTCCATGTTTTCTTTGTTAAGATTTCTACCGGCAGTCTGAGTACCAGGCCCCGGAGGTAGGAAGGATGGTCTCGGTCTTCCCTTTTGCAATGGTCGAAACGGGATGGAGTCCTGACGGCAGAAGTCCGACAGAGTGGATCCAGTGAAGGTCGGGGATGCAAGTTTCATCATTTTTGTTCCTGGAACATTGGGACACTCGGGACCTGAAGGGCAGAAAGCAACCATCTGATAGTCATGTGAAACAACAATGTTGCAACGAAGGTCCATGGATGGAATTCCATGGATTGGGACCTAGAGAACGCTAAGGACTTGGCAATTTTATCTTCTAACTCAGGCGGTGAACGGAAGGGTGGATCCTGAGACGCGAGTGGATGAATCTGAGATGCCATTTGGAATGGTGAAATATAGACGTCATCCCAGGGATAGAATCCCGCAGGAGTAGGTCTGGGAAACATGAAAGGAGGCAGGGAGTTAAATTTTTGCTAAATTCCAACAGCGACTCGACAAGGGCGATCTGGGATCGCGGACCTACGGAGGCATTCTTCTGTTTTGAAGTTGTTTTAGTTTGAATTTTTATTGGCGATAATGGAGAGGCTTGGGCCCGGAGGGCGCTAATGCTCTATGTGAATAGCGTTGGGGCAATGAAATTCTGGATTCAATTATAGGTTGATTTGTGGAGGTTTCTCAAGATTTTATCACATGGGTTTTTTAGACCTCACTTTCCTCTATCGAATGAATGCATTTTTATCCTTTTTATCATTATTTTAACACAAAATCACTAAAAATCATAGTTGGAGGGTGGAATGCCAACTTACCGCAAGAACCTGGTGAATGGAGTTGTTGAATCTGCAAAGAAACGGCGGAGGAAGGCAGCAGGCTTGAGGGCAGTGGGCGATGAGGGCTCTGAGTCTCTGCAATTGCTCTGGCTAACCTGACATTTGAAAATGACAGGTTGAACCTAAGTATTTATACCCTTAAGTGGATTTAATGCACCCAATTAATGCATGTACGACAGCCCAAAAGTTGGTGAATTCAAATTCTAAAAACGGCTACAAGGGGTTTGAAACCCGGAGGCCGGAAACATGTGACCCGATGGCCATTTTAAATATCAAGTGGAAAATCACTGGCAAAGAGGGTCCCGGGGTTTTGATGGGTGAAATTCCTATGGAGGACAACCTTTCAGAAAGAGCCAAAGTGTAAAGGAGTTCTGGGAAAGGAGATCGGGCAAACCGGGCCTGACGCGAGTGAAGGACGATCTGTTGAACCATCAGAGTCATGAGGACAATGATCAAGGAGGTAGGCCCCGAAGGAGTGAAAGATGAAGCATTTTGGTCATTTTGAAACAACAAATGCAACCTGGAAATCTGAAAGGGGAAACCTGTCGTGATGGACCTGGAGGGTCCCAAGGCCACTGGCAGAGGCAAACCATCAGAGGAACTCCGTGAAGACATGGTACTTAGAAAATTTGGAGGGGATGAAACATGGTCAACTTGAGATAAGACTTTGTAGAAATGCTGACCATTTGGGACACCAAAATAGTGTCACGCAAAATGAGGTTGTAGCAAAACGACCCAACAAGGCGAAGGAAAGAGAGGGTCCCTGTTTCGAACAGGGCATGTGTTGAGGGCACAACAAATGGTGACTCTGCTGGGAAATTCTCTCATGTGTTATGAGGATACGCATTCATTCAGAACCCATAATCTCTGGTTTCACAGACCAAGGGCTAACTTCTGTGAGTGAACTATGAGAACCGGGTCCTTAGTTGAGTCAAATTACAAAACATCTTAGAAGTGTGTGTTACTAGTGAATTCATTCCTTTCTTCGGGAACTATGACAAGTAGTGGCTAATCTAACGAACCAAGTTACATAAATTGTCCAACACCAAAAGTAACTTGGACATTTCCCCACTGCTAGTCAGGAGTCCATAGCCTTGGCGGAGTTGTCACTGTGACCTCACGAATATTATTCTACTGCTAGTCGAGCGTCCATAGCCCCGGTAGAGTTATTTGCACACCCATACAGTTGCTTGATTTTAGAATTTTCTTTTATTTCTTTCCTTTTGATATTTCTTTCAGCACTTTATCTTTTTGCTCAACCGTGTAAGCATTGAAGCCTACGATGGGTTTGAGAACCACAGTGGTCACTGGAGAGGACTTAAGATTTTTCACTCACCAAGTTATCATAGTAGCTACTTGCACAACCCTTTGGAAATAATTAACATGCGTTTTGTGCAAGATCTGAGATGAATGTAAAAGGATTCAACCAAGGGTCAGGTTCTAAAATAGAGTTCAAATGAGGAAATCATTCCTAGGCAACTATCAGGGACCAATAGTCGAGAATGATTTTTTAGCCAAAGAACACTAAGGATGGATAGCAAAGCGAATTGTTCATCGAATGAGCATGGCCACTGTAGCAGGAATGAAGAGCCCCTCATCAAAAAAAAATAGCCTGGAGACAGACAAAACGGAGCGACGCAGACAGCGAAACACAAGCAAAACAAAAGGCAGCCTATCTTAATCTATCTACAAGTATTTACAGGGATAGCTCTACACAAGCTCAGACTTGGAAGTAAAGCCTCAAATGATGTCCATTGACAAGCAGCAGGACATCCTCACCAGTAAGGGTCTTTAAGCGAAAAGTATTATCTCCTAGGATTTCAGCTATTTGAAAGGGGCCAAGCCAAAGCTTGTCGAATTTGTTGTGTCCCCCTTTCTTTTCATGGGCCTTGTCCCAACATAGAACCAGATCTACAATTCTAAAGGCCTTAATCTTAGTTCGACGATCGAACCAACGTTTGACTACGCCCTAGTGCTTGGTGAAATTTTTGACTGTGTGGTCTCGTACCTCTTCTAAGTGTAGGAGCTCAGCTAACCGAGCTTCTCTACGATCTCCTCCTTCATAAAAATCATTGATAAACTGGAGAGTAGGGACTTTCAGATGTATCAAGAAGATGGGCTCTAAACCATAAACCAGATGGAATGGGGAATCACCCAGGGCAGCCTTATGGCAAGTGTGATCTTCCCACAAGGTGAAGCAGAGCTGGGTATGTCAGTCCTTAGGATTCTTATCTAACAGTTTCTTGACCACGGTTATCAGATTCTTGTTTGTAGATTCAGCCAGGCCATTACCCTGGGGATAGTAATTAGATGAGAACTTAAGGGCTATCTCATAATCAAAAGCCCAACTAGCAAATTTTAATGAAGCAAATGTAGGTCCATTATCACACACTAATGCATAAGGGCAACCGAAGCGGTTTAAAATAAAACTTTCCAAAAAAATTGTGACTACCTCAGTTGTACATTGTCTACATGCAATTGCTTATGTCCATCTAGTGCAATAATCAGAAGAGTTAGAATGTACATGTGTCCTGCAGATGATGGAGGGATTACCAGAACAATGAAATTGAGACCCCATTGTGCGAATGGTCTCACCTCCAGAATAGGTTGCAGTGGGACAGCAACATTCTTCTCCTTGGTAGCAGTGGTTTGGCATGTGTGACATGAGCGAACATGGCTATGAGAATCCTTGAAAACCATTCGCCAATAATATCCTACTCTTAATATTTGATGTGCGGTGGAAGGTCCAGATCCATGACCAGTACTGAACTTTTCATGAAATTCCTTCAGGACTCGATCTGCTTCTTCTTTTCCAAGGCATCTCAAGTAAATACCTTCATGATTTCTCTTATATAAAATGCATCCTTGCAGCATGTAATTGCTGCTTTTCAGGCGGATGGCACGCTTTTGAACTCCCTGTAGGTGAGGCGGGCACTTATGATTCAATAAATAATAAATGACGTCTTCGTACCATTCCCCTAGGGAAACGTCTTCAAGCTAGTATTATTGCACTGTGAGTTCAGGCACTACATTGGTTGTTGCCTCAACAATTTTTTGGGTAACTGCTTGTCCTCTCACCAGTCTCATTGGTTGGATTTTCATATCGTACTGTTGCAGCAACGTGACCCATTTTTCCCTTCGTTCGCCAACTCATTCTGCATAAGCAATGTCTTCACGGCTGGGTCAGGAACAATCACGAACACCTTATTACGTAGGATGTAATGTCTGAAATTCTTTACTCCTCTAACAAGGGAATATGCTTGTTTCTCTACGTTGTGGTAGTGCAGCTCAGCATCTTTCAAAGGAGCACTCATGAAGGTGATCGGATGCTCGTTCCCCTCATCATCTTTTTGAGTCAGAATGTTGGCATAGGAATGCTCTGAAGTGAATGAATAGACAAAGAAAGGCTTCAGATAGTCTGGACTGACCAACACTGGTGCTTCAACAATTGCTTGTTTAATTTCTTCAAAGGCTTGCTTTGCTTCGGGAGTCCACTCGATCTTAGCATCTTGCTTTAGCATGGCATTGAGCAGCTTGAAAATTTCAGTGAAGCCTGTGATAAATTTTCGTACAAAGTTAATCTTTTCGAAGAAATATTTGAGCTCTTTCTTGCTGCCTGGCAGTTGAATCTTCAATAGGGACTGAATGAGCTCTGGGTCAATTAAGATGTCTTGTTTTGAGATAACATGACTGAGGAGCTTCCCTTCAGTAACTCCAAAGATTCATTTAGGATTAAGGGAGACTCCAAACTCTTGGCACCTCTGAAAGAATTTACACAAATTGGAGACATGATCACTTTGTTTCTTTGAAAACACCGTCAAATCATCCATGTAGATGATTATGCACTTCCCGATCAGATCTTTGAATGCAATGTCCATAGCACGTTGGAAGGTTGAGCTGGCATTAATTAGCCCAAATGACATTCATCTATAGGAAATGGTGCCCCACTTAGTATTGAATGTTGTCTTATGACGGTCTTCATACTACACCATCACTTGATTGTACCCAGAATAGTCGTCAAGGAAGGACATCATTTGTGAACCATTAACAATCTACAATACTTCATCCAGCGAAGGTACTGGGTAATTGTCCTTTGAGGCTCTATTCAAATTGCGGAAGTCCACACACAATCTGGTTTCTCTATTTTTTTTCCTAACTGGGACCAAGTTGGCTACCCATGTAGAGTGCTAGACTAGAAAGACAATCCTTGCTAAAAGTAACTTCTGCACTTCTTTGTAAATGATCGGCTCCAGCAGGGCGTTTATGGGACGTTGTCTTTGTCGAAAGGGCTTCACGTCTGGCTTGAGCGGAATGATGTGCGTTATGATGGAAGTATCATAAGTTTTCAAGTCTTCGTAGCTCCATACAACCACATCGTGATACTTTTGAAGAGCATCAACAATCCTTTTCTTTTCTTCTGTGGTACACACCTTTCCAATAAAGACATTTTTTATTTCCTCAGCTATTCCAAGGTTATGGATGTCACATTGATTGTTGTTGGATTCCTTCTTGGCTTGCTAGTCTTGGTCTCTAATCTGATCCAAATCAAATATACACTCCAACTAAACCATTCCTATGGGAATTGTGTTAGTCTTGAGGTTGATAACTCCTTCTATGTCTAACTTAGCTTCTTCTAGATCAGCTTCATCTATTATTTGGGTGGAAAAGACATCATAACTTGTGATGAACTCGAGGATTTTCTTATCATCATTGAAGACTTGAAATTAAGTGACATTATCTAGAATGGACAGTGTAGAAGAAAGTTCAACAATAAATTTCTTGAGGCCTGACAAGGATAGGGGTTGTAATGTGTTGGTTGCTTGAGCCAAAGCATCAGCTGTGTGATTCTGAGAGCGTGGGATCAGCTGAATATTAAAAGTGTCTAGTCCTTCTAAGAGATCCCAAACCCTATGCCTATAGTTTTCCAATCTTCTATCGTGACAGGAGTACAATTTTCTAACTTGCTTGACTACCAACTCGGAATCACCGAAGAATTGCAACATTTTGACATTTTTCTTTAAGGCCATAAGAAGACCATGCACTAGAGCTTCATACTTGGCTACATTGTTAGTGCAATAAAATTGCAACCTATGGGCAGCAAGAAAGGTCTTACATGTTGGGCTGATGAGTTCAAATCCAGCACCGGATCCTTGCTTTGACTTAGATCCATTAAATTGAAGCGTCTAGAACTTAGAAAGCTCCTTGACGCCTGGTCCAATTAGGCTCTTATTTCCTTTTGGCTGGGTGGTTGCCTCCGTGGCCTTCGAGGAATGTGTCAATTTAGTGTGATTAGCGGCAGGCGGCTCTACTGGCATTTTCTTTGGCATTTCTTTTTTAGGGACAGATAATCCCTTGGCATGTTCTACTGCCATTTGGCATAAGCATCACTCAAACTCATAGTGGTCCACATCATGAATTTTGTACCAGTTTGGTAGCAAGAGGTCCTAGAAATCCATTCGGGCACCTAGGCTAAGTTGATCTTGTACACACTTTTCCATGAACTCTCGAAACCCATCCAACAATCCCAAAGCGTCATCCTCATTCGGCTCATCATTTTATTCTACCAACATCTTTGTACTTTGAGGAGTCTAAGTGAGGTTGGTTGGAGGGCTGCATTATACCAAGAGTACTTCTGTAGCAAGTTCTTCTTCTTGAGGTTCTAATTCTCCTTGACAGGTGAAGGGACAATAATTCCCCATTTATGTCTCAACAAACAGCACCTCGTTGATATTGTTGTACTCTATGATCATGTACTTCATGCGAGGCTCGTGATCTATACAAATCTGGTTAGGCAGCCCTTTCCATGGAAGCCACATATGGGAATGATCCGTTGCAGCATACCCATTCAATGTTCTAGTGAAGTCTCATCCAAGGATAAGCCCGTAGGTGTCGGGGATGTCAGCTACTTGAATATCAATGACCTATTGTATCCTTGGATCCACAGTAATCTGCATTGGGATCCTATTCATCTCTCCCACTATGTTGATCTTTGTTTTGTCTAGCTGGGTCACTTTCCTTCTTCAAGGGATAGGAGTAATCCCAAGAGCTTTTCACACTGCAAGGGGCATAACATTAGCGGATGCTCCTGAATCGAGCAAGAAATTGTGCAAATTCTTCCCAAATATTCAGATGGTAGTGAGGAAAGGTGGAGTTTCAAACTTTCCTTGGAAGAGGCTCGTAGGCGTGTCTATTTGAGCTACCCGAGCCTTGTTCTTATCGCCAGTTCTATCCTTAGTCTACAAAGAAGGCTGATCTTTTAGGTTTCGTTTGTTTTTTTGATCAAATTCTTTTGTGGGTTGTTCACCCATGGGATTATTTGAGGGAACATCCTTCCCTTTCCCTATGGTTTCCCATGTCTCGAGTTCTTGTCTAGGTTCTTCAAAGGTGACCCTTTTGGCCGATGTTTCTTGCGTTGCTTTAGAGGACAGAGTTCCATTAATCACCCTAAAGAAGGCATGCCTTATAGCAGGAACCTTAAGTAACACAAAGGCAGATAGGCTAACTTTAACTTTCTTGGTCAATTTCAGATTCAAAGGCTCTACCTATGGCAGAGCTAGAGGGTTGGGCTTGTGTTTGACTTGACTAGTTTTGGGGCTATCCTTGAGCCTGGTTTTGTCGTTGATTATGAGGCTGATTTAATGACCTATCCTTACTAAAATATTAAGTGGGTACATAAGGAAAATCAGGATTGTTGCTAGCATTCGGATCCGGTGGGGTAGTGAAGTAATTAGGTGGAGTGGAAGTAGTGAATGGTCCCTCGCTTGCCTATTCCTTAAATAATATGGCGTGGCTCTCTAATGAAACATGTGTACTTCATCCAACGAAGGTTCTTCATCATCTAAAGGACCATTATCTATTGAATCAAATAGCTGAGATAAGGCTTCACCGTTACTTACCTCTTTAACCTCTTCAATCTTTGTAGAGGTAGTCTTGTCCTCAGGCTTGTTACTTTCACTTCTCGAGAATGGAGCCTAGTTGACCTGAGCATTGGAGAATCATATGGCTTAGACGGGACTATGTCTCTGCAACCGGCATTTTCCACAACATTTTGAACTTCAACTTGGAAAATTTCTACAGCTGTAAGGAACTCGGGATAGTCCAACTCGGAGTGTATGCTAGTCTTGTGAATCCAGCACCATCCGGAAAGAGCTGCTTCAGCAAGATATACACTAGTTTTCTTTTCTATGCTAGCAAGTTGTTCCAACGGGGTAGGAACACCCCCATTGTTGGGCTTTGTATTCCATGTCCTATTTTGTCTTTGGGAAGGTCTCCTCTCAAATTTCTAATTTGATTTCTGTCCTCAGTCATAATTCGGTATGAAAGAAGTGTTGGCTTGTTGATCATCTTTGGTATCTCAATTATCTCTATTGTCCCTATGGAGATTAGCTTGAATGTTATGCTGTGAGGCCTGAAACTGGCTGTTCTGATTCCTCAAATGTGTCATCTCCATGGAAATTTTCTAGATCATATATGTCATCTCATCTAATTGATCGTTCTCTATGTTGTTTGGCTATGGTACTTGATTTTCAAGGAAAATCGGTAGGCCAGCAGGCTGGTTCTGCTGCGTAGGAGGAAATTTCAGCCCCGACAAGTATAAGGGCACTTGAGGCTATTGCTGATATGCTTGTTGTTGTTGGGGAACCTAAGAATAGGTCTATTGTTGTTGATTCTACAAGTAGTGAGGCACGGGAGGCGCCTGATTCATGGGTTGCCCAAGATGAGGGACTATAAGTAACTGCCACACAAGATTGATCAGAGGCGTATGGTGCTGGAGAGCCTGGTTGAGCCCTTGAATCTACATAGGATGAGCAACCTGCCCCAAGGAAGGCAGCGGGCCAGAAATATTTTTCCCCAAGTTTGTGTTGGCCTTAAAAGCCTCGGCATAAGCATCTACTAGTCTAGCAGATGGTTGGTTCATTCTTTTCACAAACATTGCGGTGAGATTTTCCAGGGCATTATAGTAGATGGGAAGAACGACATCTTTAAGTGCATAAGGATTTTGCAACCTCGTGTATGCCTGATGGAATCGGTCATTGAAGGAGCCTATTAGCTCATTGACTTTTATATGAACAGCCATAAACTGTTGGTACAGCTTCGAAGGGCTGATGGGAATCTTATATTTCTGTAGAAAAGCATTCATTAATAAAGCCCAAGACGTGATGGATCCCGTCGATAAGTTTATGTACCAGTAGAAGGCTTCTTCTCCCAAGGAGTAAGGGAAAATTCAACATGCTACGTCTTCCTAATCAATCTACATATCCTTCAATGTCACTTGGAAGATCTTGATATGTTCTTCAAGTGTCCTTTGCGGATCCCAAGGGTTGAAGTTCGTGCAAAAGCCCTCTGGGTTTTTTGGCATATCATGGTAAGCGTTGAAATGCAACGGAGAAGGGTTGTTCCCTATCCAAGCCATGAATGAAAGTGGAGGTTGTATTTGTTGTTGCAGAACAATAACTTGGGGTTGCACCTGTTGTAGAACAGCAGCCTACAGCTGCATCTGGGTTGCGGTTGTTTCAACTACACCTTGAACTTGGAGGGCAAGGAGAGGGACAACTCCCTGGTTGTAGGAAGAAGGAGGCCCGAAGGCATTTTGGAGTGGTTGGGTGGATGATGGATGAAAGGTGAAGGAAGGTGAAGGTGGAAGGGAAGTGGAAGCGATGGAGAAAGAGGAAGAGGCAGAGTCTCCTCCCTTAGTTCTTTTAGCCCTTATGGGGGGTTGCAACTCTTGAAGTTCCCCTTTGTTTGGTGTTGACCTTAGAATTCTCTAAAATCTTTCAAGGGAGAACAATCCAATTCAATCCATCTTAACCTTGCCCTCCTTCTGGCGCCATTTTTGTTGATGCGGTGTTTTGCACACTTTCTCAACACAGGTAATGCATAGATACACTACCTCTCTTGAAAGGAAATTTCTGACAAGTTGTTGAAAATCACCCCAAGGTCTCTCGGGTGTCAGGTCATGACTAGCATGGAATTCCTCAGTTGATATTTGATGTTATTTTTCTAGTAATCATAGGGAAAACTTACGAAGCTCGAATGGATCTTGAAATGGAGTTCCTAAAATGGGAAACTGATGTGCACTTTGTTGTAGGTTCAAACAACAATTTGAAACTCCAATATTTTCTTAAGGTTTGGCTTTACAATGTGCAATGAACCTTAACATAGGCTATTTCTAAAAAAAATGGAAAATGGTAGGGAAGAGGAGAGGTTCCTGGATTTGCAACTAACCATGAACAGTGATCATGGAGGTTTCTACTGTGGACAGCTTCCTTAAAACAAAATTTCACTTAACCAAAAAATTCACAGTATCATGAAATCTATGCTATCTTTTCTAAGGACTGCAAATATTTTACCACTCATTCACCATGTACATGCATGAATAAAGATAAAATTTTGGAGCAGCTTTGAATTTAAGTCCAGACTAACTTTACACAGTCATCTACCAGTAGTAAACAACAAAAAGTATGGACAAGAAAGGCATCTACACAGCAGAAATCTTGACAACCATGGAACAACATTACCAAATCTATCAAAGCAATCTAAGACTAACTTAAAAAACAAAGCAAATTTTAGTAAATCATATAACTATTGGAGATGAATAATGAAACATGCAAAGAAACTCAGAAATGCACCAAAGTCAATGTATTTCTATTATAATTTCAGCAGCATGTCATTACAACAACTCAACTCTCTCTTGAAAATGAGAGGAGACCCCCTATTTATAGTGTCCAAAAAGTAGAATGAATGGCCAAGCTTGATTAGCATTGTGTGGCCAAGGTTCACTACAAACTAGGGTTCTACCTACCCCACAATATTTTACATTTTTAAAATACATTCTTGTCCTTATCCCTATTTTGTCTTCTAGTGGCAACACTCTAGCATTTTGTCTTTTTGTTGATTTCCCTTTGCTACAGCTATTCCTTAAGGAGTTCATCATCAATAATAGGGTTTCCCTCCTGCTTCTTTAAATTGGTGTATTCCATTAACTTCAAGATCAACGGTTGGAGCTTATCAATTTCCATAATCTGAGATTGTAGCACCTGGTAACCCCATTGCTTGGACTGGTTGGCGAGCTTCTCCAAGTCTTCATTGTACTTGGTAGTGTGATCCTGAATAGCTTAGATTGGGTGAAGGCTCAGGCAGCAAAACTCATGAAATCTGTGGTGATCTTGGTGGACATCCTGTCCTCCATCTTCTTTTGGAAATGAGCCTTTATCCTTTTCAGATCAATTTGGACAATAGGCATATCATATTTTTTCCTTAGCTTCAAATATCAAATGCAATCTACTCTAACATCCTTGGCCCAGTTGATATCTGGATCTACCCTATAGAGTACCTGCTCCAATCTTTCCTTTCGATTTTCAAAATCTATCCTCCACGTCTCCATGAGCCAATGATCATCATCTTTGAATGTGAGCTCCTCTTTCCAAGTTTTCTTTGGAAATTTGAGGATGGCCTCAATTTTTGGGTAAGTAGACCCGTAGATCCCTGAGAAATCCATACAACATTTCCTTGTGTTTTCAAGAGACCTTTGTAACTCCAAGAACTTGTTTGTTTTCCTAACAGCGTGACCGATGCCCATGTTTCCAACATATAAGACCTATCAGAACCATCTCTTCGTGGTCTTATCCAAGTTCTTTCTTTTTTCAAGCTTTTCTATTTTTTCTTTGGACAACAACTATGGTAGGGCCAAAGATGTGGTAGGAAGTTCCTCGGCTGACGACCATTGTTGGATGTAAGTTGTCAGATCAGCCACTTGTGCTTTGAGTTCATCCTTTGAAATCTTATCTTGTTGTATCGGGTGCTCTATCGTGGTGATGGACTCCTAAAGGTGATCCACTTTCTATTCTTTGGTGGTCGTCCCCAAGTCGATAGTGGATACGTTATAGCTTATTCCCTCTTTTCCCACCACCGGCGTGGCTACTTGCACGGTTCTAGATCCAGAAGCATCCATTGTCATCTTGGATCTAAATTTGGGCTTCTTTTCTTTCTTAGTGTCGATTTGCGCCCGGGCTAAGATGGCCTCTAGCCTTGCTCTTGGATTACTCAGGACAGGAGCTTTATTTTCAAATTTCCTTTCCATCCATTCCAGAATTGAGGACTTTTCCTTAGGTAATTCATGATCAGCTTCCTCTTCATCCCTCCTAATTTCAATCTCCTTTTCTTTAGGAGCTTCTTTCTCTGCCCTTGTATCTTCTTCTTCTTCATCAAAGTCCTGGATGAACACCATGTGCTTGATGGGGGATTTGGTGGGCATGCACTCTTTGGGGTTGATTTCCTTTTCGACATCCTTTTCTTCCTTTTCTTTTCCATGTTCATGCCCCTCAGGTTGCTCAGTCTCTAGATTCTCGTAGGCTTCAGCCTCTTCTTCAGGCTTATCTTCTTCTTTATTTGTCTTCTCCTCATGTAGAGGTAGCTCATCTTCAAGTTCTTCCCTTTCCTATTCTTCCTGCCCTTTGGAGAGAGGCATCTCTTCATTGTGCTTGCGGACTTCTTCCTGTTTACCTACTGCAAGTACCAAGCTTTCTTCCATTTTATTATCTTCTTATCTCCCTTCTTCTAAGGGTGACCTTTCTATTTCTTCTCCAACATCTTTTAATTGTCGGGCTAGTTCTTCCTCAAAATCAACATCAAATGTTTGTATTATTTTAGTATCGGCATCCCTTCCTTAACTGCTCTTAGAAGACTCTGTCTCCTCTCCTTCATGAACTACCTTATCAATTTGCATATGTTGATGTTCTAGATGCTCATGGTAGTCGTCCACTTCCTCCTCCAATGCCTTTGCGGCTTCCCTTTCCCGTCATTCCCATTCCTCAAATATTTCCATTGTGGCCTTCATCTCAGGTAGTTCAGTTGGAGGCTTTGAGATAGGAACACTGGCGAGAACCTGTGCCAGGGCAGCCTGGATGGCTAGATTCAACAACAATTTAGAAATTTTAGAGGGGGCACTCTACATATGCCGTGAGAATGCTTCTGGAAGGGAGAGCATCGGTATAGGTATCATTGTTGTTTCCAATGGAAGAGACGTAGTTGGAGACACGGAGGTAGAAGAAAGTGGAGAGGTGGTGGCAGAAGAAGAATCAACCACCACAACTGGTCGAGTTGGTGAAGAAGAGGCAACGTGGATGCAGATGTCCACCGCAGGAAGGGAGGTAGCCACCATGGCTTGAAAAGTTGGTGGAATAGAAGCAGTAGCAGAGGCAGCCAATGGAGACTTAGGTGGATCATCCTCCATTTCCTCTCCCTCATGGAGTGGATCTTCCTTTATAACAGGCACTATAGTGGCACTGCCCGACCTTTTGTGATTCTTGGAGGGCTCAGCTTATGAGGCCTTCCTTGCATATACTTTCAGGTTAGGCTGCTTCTCTTTAGCCTCCTTTCTTTTCCTAGAGTGAGTGAGCGGAGGGGACTTTGAAGTCTCCCATGTTGAAGTTGTAGTTCTTCCCTCATCTGTTACACTTGGCTCGGGTGTGATCCCCTCGTAAGTCAGGATGACCCCTTGTTGCTTCAATCGGGCAACTTTCCCATTAACACATTCTCTTGTACGAGCCTCAACCAGCTTGGTTATACTATTGAGGTCATCGACCTCTTGCTCATCCCAATCTATCAATGGAAGTGGCAAGTTGGCAACTACAACATATCGGGGATCCATGATGGTGCTTTCATCTTCCTCCACTTGATCAGGCATAGGGAATAGATTCACCCTTTTTACGAAGTATGGGGTCATCTGCATATAATGCCTCATTCGCACCTCCTTGTAATCTTTGCAATTCACCTAGAAATATTCAACACTGTACAAATGGGCATACTCAGGTCCAAGAGCCTTCCTTATATGTCCATAAGGATCCATCTGTGGTCGGGTAGTGTGAAGCCTGAAGTGGTACTCGACCAACTCCTTCTCTGAATTTCCTACACATTGAGAGGTATGTAGTTCATACATCCCTGGCTGAAATAAAGGGGATAGGAAACCCCTGCTAGATGTTTGCTACTCAAGAGAGTGTGTACATGTCATAGCTGCCAAGAAATTCCAACAATATTATCCGGTCATTGGGATACCAGGGCAGCTTGTTCGGTCTTTCTAAAAACCCCTAGGCACAGATGTATGTGAATTTCGGGTACTGAATGAACATGAGAGAATATTGCTTGAGTAAGGCTCGTGCGCTATGGGAGACTCTCCTCTCAAAATCACCCCCGATTAGCTTGATAATATGACCTATGAAAGCGTCATTGAACCTACAATAATCCTTTTTGAAATTTTTGAATTGCAGCTATTTGAGGATGGTCATTTTGAAATGGTGGGCAATGAGTAGAAGTCCGGTGGGAGCAACCCAGTGAACCGGACCTAGATTCGGACTTTGCTTCCATGTTTCTTTTTTAAGAGTTCTACCGGTGATCGGAGTACCGGGCCCCAAAGTTAGGAAGGATGGTCTCGGTTTTTCCTTTTACAATGGCTGAAATGAGATGGAGTCCTGATGGCGGAAGACTGGTGAAGCGGATCCGGTGAAGGTCAGGGATGCAAGTTTCATCATTTTTGTTCCTGTGACATTGGGATGCCTGGGACCCGAAGGGAAAAAAGCAGCCAGCTAATAGTCATGTGAAATGACAATGTTGCAACGGAGGTCCGTGGATAGATGTCCGCGAACAAGGACCCAAAGAGAGCTGAGGACATGGCAATTTTATCTTCTAACTTAGGTGGTGAACAGAAGGGTGGATCCCGAGACACAGGCAGATGGAGCTGAGATGTCGTTTGGAATGGAAAAATATAGACGTCATCCCAGGGATGGAATCCCACGAGAGCAGGTCTGGGAAACATGAACGGAGGCAAGGAGTTCAATTTTTGCTCAATTCCAACGGCAACCCGACAAGGGCGATCTGAGATCCTGGACCCGAGGAGGCATGTCGTCGTTTTGAAGTTGTTTTAGTTTGAAGTTTTATTAGTGGCGATGGGGAGGCTCGGACCTGGAGGGTGCTAACACTCTATGTGAAGAATAGGGTCGGAGCAGTGAAATTCCGGATTCAATTACAAGCTGATTTGTGGAGGTTTCCCAAGATTTTATCACATGGGTTTTTTGGACCTCACTTTCCTCTATCAAATGAAGGAATTTTTATCCTTTTTTATCTGTTATTTTAACAAAAAATCACCAAAAAGAATAGCTGGAGGGCGGAAGGCCAACTTATCGCAAGAACCCGGTGAATGGAGTTGTTGAATCTGTGAAGAAATGACGAAGGAAGGAAGTGGGCTCGAGGGTGGCGAGCGACGAAGGCTCTTGGTCTCTACAATTGCTCTGGCTAACCTGACATATGAAAATGATAGGTCGAACCCAAGTATTTATACCCTTAAGTTTATTTCATGCACCCAATTAATGCATGTACGGCAGCCCAAAATTTGGTGAATTCAAATTTCAAAAACGGCTGCGAGGGGTCTGGAACCTAAAGGACGGAAAGACGCGAGTCGATGGTCGTTTTAAATATCAAGTGGAAAATCACTGGCAAAGAGGGTCTCGGGGTCCGATGGGCGGAACTTCAGCGGAGGACGGTCGTTCAGGAAGAGCCAAAGCGTAACGGAGTTCCGAGAAAGGAGATCTAGCACACCAGGCCCGACATGAGTGAAGGACAGTCCATTGAACCATTGGAGTCATGAGGATGGCGATCAAGGAGGCAAGCCCCGGAGGAGGGAAAGATGAAGCCTTTCGTCCGTTTTGAAAAACAAATGCAACCCAAAAATCTAGAAAGGCTAACCTGTCATGACGAACCCAGAGGGTCCCAAGGTCACTAGTAGAGGCAAATCGTCAGAGGAACTCCATGAAGACCCAGGACTTAGCAAATTTGGAGGGGATGAAACATGGTCAATTTGAGATAATACTTTGGAGGCACGCTGACCATTTGGGACACCAAAATGGGGGCACGCAAAATGAGGTGGCACAAAATGACCCAGCAAGGCGAAGGAAAAAGAGGGTCCCTGTTTCAAACGAGGCATGTGTGCTAAGGGCATAACAGGTACCTCACCTTAGGAATTATGCCCCCACTCTTGTACTTCACATAGGTTTGGTACAAGAGATCCATCCTAGGAGGAAATAGACCTACGAGGGCAGGCCAAAAATTATCCAGCGAGTAGCCACCATGCATAATTGATGGTTTATAGCTAGTGTTGTGGACTACATGCACTACACCCTCATGGATAAACTTCAGAATTACGCACCATCGAGGGAACTGCATTCATAGAAACCAACCAGGGGATACCCAGTTTCACCCTGAAGAGTTCAAACCCTTGGATTATGTCAAAGAGTAAATTTACGTATTTAGGTCCAACTAAGATGAACAAGGTGATGCAACTGATGGGAGGTACGAAAATCCCATCATGTGTATGGATGGTACTCCTAGATTCGTCATACCCATCTTTGTGTAAGAATTTAATCATCATAATCTCCTCAGTGATGACATTCACTCAACATGTTGGGTCAACAAGAACACCTGTTATAGTTTTTCCATTGATCCGTGTGGGGATGTATAAGGGAGATGGATCTATGTTATAGTTTATTGAAAAGTCCTACGAGGTGAAATTTATGCCAGGGGATCCACTCGCAAGTTAGGCAGATGGGATGGGTAGATGTAAAAAGGAGGCCATTTCTTCATACACTAAACAAAACTTTCACAAATCCCCCAAGGGTTTTGCAACTAGATAATAACCCAACTAAGGTTTTGATCCGCGATGCTTACGGAACCTTCCAACTATGCCACTAGGGGTCATAGGTTGGGTTGCAAGGCTAGACGCCTTGCAACACTCACACCCACAAAAATCCTATGATATGAGGAAAGGGTCTTTTAGTACTGCTAAACGAAACCAAAATGGTTCACATCAGGTTCACCAAAATGTAGAAGAGGGGGACCGACCACACCAAGGCTCCAGGTCATGGAGAGCCAAGAGCGAAGGGCTGCCCTAATCTACCTCAAGCTAGGAAAGTGCTTTAGGTCAAAGATAGAGAATGAAGAGAACTCTCAAGTGCTTTTATCACTCTACTAACCTGGGAGATTTGATGGGGCTAAGTGAGCAAGTTTTTGGAACCCAGACTGTACCTTAGACAACTCTTTGCTCTAGGATAGCAACACAGATTAGGGACAATAGTGTGACATGTTGGTGTCTCTCTGGGGTGTTGGCATTCTTATGAACAGAAAATGTAAAGTACAATGAAGGGTGCAAGAACCTACTAACTACTTAATGATTAAGGTCTAAAATATTAATCAGAATTATAATAAACAGAATGAGCGAAGTAACTAAAGAAATGATAGAAACAAAGGTTATGAAGATTAACTCGCAGAGAGTCCAGTTCATTAGCAAGCTCCACACAAACACGTACCTACACACAGCCAAGAAAGGGAAAATGTTGGGGTTGTATAGGGTTTTTTTGTAGTCAAACCCCTGCTTTGGTGTTTCCACCTCCACGGATAGCTAGAAAAGCCATGAAATAGAAAATGTGATAAAGAGAACAATAGAAAGGATGTCGAACAATAACAATAACACTATGCTATGTAAATCAACAAAAAATATCACCTTCTCAATTGAGGTGACCTCAAGCACGTAGAGGATACAAGCTTGGTAAGTTCTATGTTGTCGCAACAACGAAGAAGCAGTCCCTCAAGACACCAAGTTGCAATTCCAATGGTGGAAAAAGTGCAATAAGACATAGATAATATATGTATGAGCTCAACCAGTGTGTAGAAGATGGATTGAATTGCTCAAGAGATGCTAAAGAGATGAACTTGGTGTGTAGAATTGTGAAGAAGTCAGAGTCAAGGAGAAAGATATGCATTTGAAGAAGAAAAGAGAGGGAAAGAGTCATTCTCAAGTCGACTAGAAGGTGCAGAGGAATTACACTTCATCACCAATGGAGAACTTAACGTCTCTGCGGATTCTAGAGGCGAGAATCTGTGAGGGACGATAGTGTGTCGTGCAAAAATTTGCACGCCACATGCACATCCCCGACAAAAATTCCCCCACCGACACAAAGGAAAAGCACCAAATGGATGTATTGCATTTAGGTGATGTGGAATTTCTTAGTCGGGTTTGATTTTTCTAAAGTAGAGGGTGTAAAAGGGGAATTTGCAAGAGGGGTAAAAATTCACTCCTATATATATATATATATAGAGAGAGAGAGAGAGAGAAGATGGATCTCACACAACACAAGATTTATTTATGGGGTAACATTACCTAATATCTAATATATGCAAAAATCAAATGAGGTAGGGTAATAGATTATAATACTCCTTATGGAAGAAGAAACTCAATATTATATCTTTAAGATATCTAAACATAATATCATACTCAACATGCACCTTACAATGGCATTCACTTCTTATTATATACCACCTCCTAATAACATAATGGAAGGGTTTCATTCTCCCAATTAAAGTCTACTCATCACCCAATATGTTTAATTACATAAGTTATCCGCATGACCTAGTATAACTAACTAAAGGGATGTGTGCCACAAGTCAACATCTTCATCCACCTAAATATATTATAATATCATATCCCTAGGTATAGAACATGTCATCCTTCCTTAAAATAATATAAAATATAATACAAAAAATTGACAATAATCCATCACTTCAAGGGAGATACCTCTTATAGTCTTCAATAAGAATATAATACTTAATATGATGATAATAACTAACCTCTACCTCATATATACATCCTAATTTTATGTCTTGGATATCATCTACACTGAGTTAGATGCCTAAATATAACACCTAAGATAACCTAATTATCTAAATAAGAATATAATAATGATCATATAACTTAATTAAGAGTTAAGGTAGCCACATGTCGACTACTCAAAACCCTATGCATATTATAGGATTAAGGGTGTAGCATGCCCTCCTCTTTGAAGAAGCATTATCTTTAATGTTGATTAACTTTGGATGATTCTACATAAAATTTTCATATTCCCACGTGGAAAATTTGACAAGAAAATATATCCATTTAATTTTTTACTCCATGATTGTCTCTATTCTAAGTTTATTCATGTGTGTCTAGAAAATTAACTCAAGCTCCAAGATAGGTCTTCCTTAGTTTTCTAGTTTAGGCAGCACTAATTATGTCAAAATTTTGTGATGATTCACTTGCATGTTCATTCTATAATGTGCCCTTACTGATACTAAAGGGTGCCTCTCATTGGTGTTGAATGTGTTCTTTATTTCTCTAATCTTTGGGTAAATTCTCAAGGAAGAGGTGATGGATAGTCAATAGTGCCCTATTACCATTTAAATTGAATGAGCGCAATCTACCTCCTCCTCCTCCTCCTCCTCTTATTTTTCATCTTCCTCTTCTTCTTCCTTGTATTTTTTTGCTTCATCCTATTCTTCTTCCTCCTCTTCTTTGTATTCCTCTTTTTGATGTCAAGATCATTCTTTGATAACACGTATAATGAAACAAATCACATAATAGAATAATTTAAGATGAGATGTGCTGCAAAAAATTAAAAATAACATTCCACTTTGAGGGGGATACCTCTTATAGTCTTAAATAAGAACATAATACTCAATATGATGATAATAACTAACATCTACATCCTATATATACCCTAATTATGCCTTGGATATCATCCAAGATAGCTTAACTACCTATATAAGATTATATTAATGATTATATAACTTAATTAAGAGTTAAGGTAGCCACAATTTGAATACTCATAACCTTATGCATGTATAGGATTAAGGGAATAGCATGCCTCCCTCTTCACAAAAGCATTATCCTCAATGTTGATCAATTATTGATGCTTCCACATAAAATCTTCATCAACCTATTTGGTGACTTCAATCAAAAATAACTTCTATTTAATTAGATACTTTTTTATTTTCTCAATCCTCAACTTCTTTGTGCATTTCTAATAAATTAACTTAGGCTCCAAGATGGTCTTCCCTTTGCATCTTAGGTAGAATTGTCTATATTATAATTTTATATTGATTTGATTGCCTCTTCATTATGTTCTATTCCTTTGTCTTTTTCTCCTTGAGACTAAAGGGGCCTCTTGTTGGTATCAAGAATGTGTTCTTCCATTTCTCTAACCTTTTGGTGTACCTTCAATGAAGAGGTGAAGGGTGGAATATGGTACCCTAACATTGATTGAATGGACTAACCAAAATCTCCTCCAGGAGACAATCCTTTTTGAATTTCTCCAAATAGTGATAATACATGACAATATGTTATTGGCTTGACTGCTTCTCCTTTTTATTATTCCTTTTGGTGCCCATCTATCTAAGAAAACTTTTTCTAATTCTTCCAAAGAAGAAATTATCTTATACAACAATGCAAACCATTCATTAGCTTCACTTGGTAAGTGCATATAAAAATATAATTCAAATTTTCTAAATTGACCATTGGCTCTTTTAAATTGAAGCTACCACTGTAATGCATTACCACTTCCATTAAAATTAGGGGCCCTCATTGAAACTAGGATTTCTAAACTTTTACCACATACCCCTTACATCAAATTATTTTGTAAATTTTTGGCCTCGAGCCCTAATAAATGCTAGTTTGATTTCTAGAAATGTAAAAAATGTTAGAAAATGTCCTTGATTTGTGGGCTAGAAAGTGAACTTGTGAAAATTCATAAAATTGCTATAAATCACTTAATATTGATTATCCAAACTTGATTTTTGGTGTATATGTTCCTTAAATGATCCTCCTACTTTGGTTAAATATTTATTAAAAATTTGTAATTGTTTGAAAGATACAGGAACATCTTCAAAAAATAGGGTTTTTTCCTCACCTTTTCCCAAATCATAATTTTCATACCATTTCATAAGATCCACACAAAATAATGGAAATTAAAAAATGTAGAAGATAGATCTCACATAACATAATAGATGTTTATGTGTCAAGATGCCCTAATATCAACTATATGTAGAAATGGAATAAAATCTTGACATAGGGTAACGCCATACAATACTGCTTATGGAAGAAGCCACTCCACATTATATATCCAAGAGATCCTAAATATATATACCACCTCTCAATAACATAATGGAGGGGTATCGTAATCCCAATGAAGGCCTATTCATCTAGCAATATATCCAATTACACGAGTTGTCCACATGACCCAATATAACTAACTAAAGGGATGTGTGCCCAAAGTCAACATTTCCACCCACTTAAATATATTATGATATCATATCCCTAGGTACATAAGAACTATCAAGGACTACCAGTATTGAAAAATACCTTAGGGAAATTGTCAAATTGTAAGGGCCAAGTTATATGAGGCCAACCCCCATGATTGGATTGGCTTTATAGTCATGGAAATGATCTAAATCTACACTCTTCAATCATGCAAACATCTTATAATAATTTGATGTAGAATTGGGTTCCTTTTAGTGTTCCAAAATGAAATATGAACTTAGAATAATTATCCTCTCAATGCATTGGATTTTCTATTTATTTATAGATATGAATAACTAAATGTCTTTAAATACCAAGAAATAACAATTAATTATATAAACATGTATCAAGTTAGCTCAGAATGACTAGTGGGATAGGCAAGCGTTAATAAATTTTCAATTTTAAATTGGATTGAATGTCTAGACATTAAAAAAAAAATTGTAATAAACGATAGATGTATAGAAATATATATGAATATAAATAAGATTGAATATACAAATATGTGTAAGTGAAAATGAACAAGTGTCACGTAGTGGCTAGTACTTGCCTCTATAGTATTGTAATTATTGTTTTCTAGATTTGGAAAAAAATAAATGTAAGTTTTACTAATGTGAATAAAAATAAATGTAATTTTTGTTAATTATAGTGTTTGCTAATTAGTTCTTTGCATGACCTAACCCTAACCCTAACCATAATCCTAAATTTAATAATAAATTCTAAACCATTATCCTAATCCTACACCTATCTCTAATCCTAATTATGGTCGTAACATATCCATAACTATAGTCATAACCCTAACCCTAACAACAAAGAATTATAAAGTGGCATTACAAAAAAGGTCTATGAATTAATATTGGGAATAATATTTGAAATAAAGATATTAGATGAATAAAATTTTGGAGCATTATATCTATTAATCATATTGTAGTGATTTTTATTAGTAATATATTTTTTTATTTTTATTTTTATTTTTGAATAGTTCTAACCATAATTTTTACTGTAGACACTAAAAATTGTCCTAAGCCTTTCACTTCTAAATTCTCCATCATCCCCCCTTTTGGCTTTGATAATTAAATAATTTTTAATTATTTAATTATTTTCTAAAGTCATGTCTTCTATTAATTAAATAATTTTAATTATTTAATTAATTCACTCATATCTTTATTTCTTGCTTGATTAATTAAATAATTTTATTTATTTGGGTGTGTCACTAATTAAGTCCTCTTGCTTTCTAAAATTAAATAAATTCTTATTTATTTAATTTTTATCCCTGTCTCCACTATAATTAAATAATTATTATTTAATTATTCATTAATAACTTTTCTCATAAATTAAATAAGGAATTTATTTATTTAATTTGTTACCTCTCTTGAATTTTGAATTAAATCTGTTGCTTAATTCAAAATGATTCCTTACTCACATTCTTCTATAATTAAATAATATCTTTATTATTCTTTTAATTTATTCATTCACCTAAATTAAATAATTTTTATTGTTTAATTTCTCCTACCTCTTTATACATTGTAATCTTATCTTTACATCAAGTCTTGTCTCTTGACATCTCATTTAATTTCAACCTTTGATTGAATTATTTTTATAATTCAATCCTCCAACCCCTCATCTTATCATTGCCTAATTTGTTAAACCTATTTCATACTACAACTTTCAATCTTGGCCATTGATTAAGACATCTTATTGACATCTAATCTAAACCATCAATCCAAATCAAACCTTGCATATAAATCAACCCTCTCATAAGCCATTTGGGGGTTGATTCTTCAAGTATCCTTGTCTTTAAAATCATTATTGAGTCTTTCATCCATTTCTCTTCCACTATAATTAAATTATTTAATTATTCATTAGCCTTTTCTCTCATAAATTAAATAAATTTTATTTATTTAATTTGGTCCACTCTCTTGAATTTTGAATTAAATCATTACTTAATTCAAAAAAATTCCTTTTCTCACATTCTTCTATAATTAAATAATATCTTTAATTATTTAATTATTCATTAGTCACCTAGATTAAATAATTTTTATTATTTAATTTCTCCTATCACCTCTTTGTCTGTGCCAATCTTATCTTCCACATCAAATCTTATCTCTTGACATCTCATTTAATTTTAGCCCTTGATTGAATTATCTTATAATTCAATCTTAGCCATTCATTTCTTGTCATTGCCCTAATTTTGACCTAAACCTATTTCATACTACAACTTTCAATTTTGGCCATTGATTTAGACATCTTATTGACATTCAATCTCAATCAATACAAATCAGTTTCCTATAAATAAAACTCTACCAAAAGCCATTTGGGGGGTTGATTCTTCAAGTATCCTTATGTTGTCAAAATCATTCTTGAATCTTTCATCCATTTCTATCTATTGTCATTCATCTATCATCCCCATGTCAATGTTATGCTGTTGAATTGAGCAACCAACATTCCTCCAATAATCAACCTTTAAAATCTTGCATTCTCATGCAAGTGGAGAAGAGCCATGGAGTTCAATCAAGTCTAGTTTGAAAATTGGTTTGCATTTCCTTTGTTTATTTGCATTTTCATTCTAGTTTGTGCTTCATGGTGCTTGATAGGGTTTAGTTAATTTGTTGTTTTCAACATTTAAATCTAATTTTTTCCCTATTTACATTGGTGAACTCGACATATTTTAACACATTTTGAGAAATCTTGGAGTTGAATTCTTTTGTTGCAGGTTTTGTTTGCTTTTTGTTGCAAGTTTGACATCATTGTGGATAAAGCCCTAGTTTCCAAAGATTTGACCATAACTTTCAAACAGATATGTATTTTCTCACAAAAAATTTTCTACAGATTGGGGACAATATCATGCACTTTCATTCCAAATATCATAATTTTAGGATCTGTTTTTAATTTTTTATAAAAAAAATATATGTTTTTCATGAAAAATTAATTTCGAGAGAAAATTATCAAATTTTTCAGATATGTTTACATTTCTAGAAATCTCTCTAAATTTTAATAGGGGTCTGTTCTTTATCTTTTAAATTTGGATGCACAATTATTAGTCAAACAACAGATCTTTTAAAATTGGGGTTTCAAAAAGATTTGCTTATATGTCACAAACAGTTGCAGATCTGCTCACAAAATTGTTTTTGTAGATTTGGGATGACATCAGATGACTTCGGTCAAAATAAGTATTCTATTGTTTTCAAAAATATCGGCTGATTTAACTGAGATCTCTTCTATCAAAAACTAAATAAATTCTGTGTTCATGCATGTGTAGAAAATAAACACTTCAAAGGACACATTGGATTAAGTGGACAAAGATTTGGAGCTAAAGAAATTCTAGGTGCACACATTCCACCTTTCATCTCTTAATCATTGTTTGTCAAAACACTTCAATTTGGGCCTAAAAAGAACATCTTGTTTGTCACACATTTGGATTTTGGGGTCTAAAATAAATCTTGTTTGTTGTCACATCATTGAAATTAGGCTTAAAAATAACCATTGTCATCAATCACACATCTTGGCTTCGGGTTAAAAAGAACAAGTGTTTGAACTGTTTTACACACATTTCAATTTTCTAAAGGGAAATTAATCACTACGAGTGTGAATCAAGTGTGTGTGTCCTCCATAACACCTCACTTGGTTTGCTTTTGTCATACCCTTCTTAGGAGGCCTGCTTGGAGCACACACCCCTCCAAGGGACGACCTCAATCGAGTGTGAATCCAAAGACACGCTCCTTTAGGAGTTAAAATCTTGTCACTCTAGGCTAAGCCCCAAAGAACTTTATACCTTTGGGAAGTGAGGGTGAAGGGTGGGTTACCCCTTTCTCCCAGCTTATTGGCAAGATTTTGCTTCCAAATTATACCTAGTCAACCTTGTGAAAACTCACTTGAGACCTAATTGGCCATACCCCACTTGACTAGTCATAAGGCTTGTTGTTGTGTATTCAAGTGTTTGCTTAATCATAACATTTAATCTTGGAAGACAAACTTATCATTGTGCTGTGTGTGTTCATGCATTTACATGTGAGATATTTTGTTTGATATTGCCCAAGTCAAACTTCCAATAAACACTTGCCACATCATCCAAATCATACAATCTCGTCATTCCACATCATCATCTCTTTAATCCAATCAACATCATTTTACACCATGCGAACATTGGAAGACATAGCACAAGAGCTTGTTCACATGCTTCACGTAGCTCAAACAAGTCAAGCGCCTTTAACCCAACAAAACATTCAAAGCACCCATAACATTATCAAACAACTTCAAACAAACCAATCACCTCAAATGCAACAACTCATAGCACAAATCCAATACCTCATGGCCAATTGTCAAGTCCAACAAGCACATTATCAAGTCCAATCACCACATCAACACATTTCACATCAACCCTATGTGTCACCTATATCATCATATCAACCTCATCCATCCACATATCAAGTTTCCCCTTCATCAACCTATCACAACTCTTCTAATGTCAACCCTTATCCACATCAATCAACCTTTCAATAGTCGTTATCCTATTCAACCCCTCCATCATCATCACAACAACAAATCATATCACAAGTCCAAACACCATTCCAACCTCAAGACATTCAACCACAATCCTATGTGTCACCTTCATCATCATGCCAACCAAACCCATTTACCTACCATGTCAATTCCACATCAACATATCCACCCATATCACAACAAGAATATAGGATCCCAAGTCCACCTTGGCAACAACATCAAGAGCCTTTAAGTCTTAATGCCACCTTTGACAAGGGGAACACCAATCTAGTTCATGCACCCTTACCACCATCCAATCAAATGCATATCCCTAATCCACCATGTCCTAGTCCTAATCCATTGGCTTCTCCATCTTCTAACCCATCAAACTCTTCATTACCCCCACCATCATCTAATCCTCCATCAAATCAATGCCTTACATTTAGATATTTAAAACATAAATTGATGGCATTACATAAATCCACCAATCCACCTACAAAGGATGTGAGCCAAGGGCTCCAAGAAAGGAATCAATTGTTGCCATGTCATTTCTTTTTATACTTGAACATACAAAAGAGTCCTCAAACATCATGCAAGTCCTTCAAATCATACATGTCATCCCTCAGCCTTGAGCCAATTAAAGTCTTCGTCGTAAGTCAAGTCACCCTCTTTCATACTCCATGTTGTTGACCATATGGGAACATGTCGAGCCCATTCAGAAGTCATCCTTTGCACTTCATTCAAAACCCAAGATGTATGTCAAGGGCTAATCCTAAACGTGTGGAAACATGAAGCCCTAGTCTAATCAAGATCAAATCATTGTCATCCAACTATCCATAATCATATCTTATGATCAAGATGATATCCATAATGATGAAGAGCCTAACCATGACAACTTGATCCTATACCCATCCATGAAAGATATTTTAAATTCACCTCCACCTAGTCCTATCCATGATCCATCAACATCCACTTCCCTTGATGAGACGCGCTTACCTCCCAAGCACCATAGAAGATCAAACAAATACCTTGGATCTAAGTACAATGCTAATCCAAGTCCTAGCTGATCTTCCATCACTTACTACTCGACCCCGATGAAAGTCCTCCATGTATCTGTTGGTCTCCACCCCTCATTCATGAATGTTTCCTCGCCGACAACAACAACCATTATCTTCCCTTGCGTCATTTCTCCATCCAATAAGAACTACGTGTCTAGTATTTCCACCTACACACTCAGTATTGTCCATTACGCTTCGAGGAAATAATCTCATATATTTGGTACTTCCTCGGGCATCCGGTCCACCTCCTTGCATCACATAAATCCTATCATCACCTTCAAAACATATGTTGCCATTCCTGCTGTCATCTACAAATGTCAAAAGCATGTGACCATACACTTCCTCCATCCACTCTACCACCGTAGCTGGCTCTAATATCCCTCCATCCACTTTACACCATTACTCCCAATACCTGACCATCCTACCATTAATCCTCTTGTCAAAACTTTGTCCCATAAATCCTCTAAACATCTTAATCACGACCAATCAATGCACACATTGTCTAAACATAAAGCTTCCACTCATTCCACCAAACCCAAGGGATTCCAAAATAAAAATTTGGATGCCTCTATACATAAAGTCAAAAATTCTAATGGTCCTAATGCCTTAGCATACAATTGCAAAAAGTCAAAGCCAAGTACATATAAAAATTTATATAAGCCCATGCCTCCAAAAGAAAAGTCTAAAAACAAAATGGTTTGGGTACCTAAACAAAAAGAAATCAAGTCAAATGAGGCATCCACATCACAAAAATCCCAACCATCCACTTCCATCCAAAATAAACATTCCATTCAAAAATCTCAAATTCCTAAAGCCCACAAGAAAAATAAAAGTCATAAAAATACTAAGTCTATGTGGGTGTCTAAAAGCCTTAATACCCTCCTAAGCAAACATCTCCAACACTTCCTACCCTTAAAGTCCACATCCAAAGCTTCAACGTTGCATCACAATGTGTGCAACCATTGGTCACTACAGTTCCCTTCATTTCACAACAATCCCTATACCTCATCCTCCTCACCTTCACCCATTATCCTACATATCTCCCCCACATTTCTATGGTCCATGCTTTTGGCTAAGCCTCCCCATTCATCTTTTGCATATGTCCCATATAATCCATTATTTTCCTCCATAATTCATGTCATAATCCATCATCTACCTACTCCATCTCCCTTTCATGTCATCCCTTACCAACATCTATAAGCACATTTGACATGGTCCATGCAATGACATCCATTTCTAGTGGGACTATCACCTTTCATGGAACTAGACCCTTGAGTCCCTCCTATCCATATTCCCTTTCTCCTATCCAAAAAGTCAAAAAAAAGAGCAAAAGACAAAAAAGTAAGAGAAATCCCTTACGTCAATGATGAAAACACAGTAGCAGTACGAATAAGTACCATAGTGAAAACCTGGCAAACAGGCATCATGTGTATGTTGATCTTCTATGTCACTTACACTTGGGGGCATAATGTCTTATCTATCAAACCTATTATTTTTATGTCATATCATTTCCATCCTACCTACCATCTTAGCCATCATACCTACCTATCATATTGGGTCCACTTATCCACCCTTCTCCTTTTGATCTTGATGAATATATAGGGTAAAAATGTTGAAACATGTTTTGGGTATCTCTTGGCATACCTCATCCTTTCTAAACCAATCATATCATTATCCTATTGTCATCAGATTTGTCATGAAAAATCCTAAGTCTTGTACCTAGAATGGGGCATGTCATTCCTATGCGACATAGTCTTTGGAGATCACATTCTTGCTCTCTTGCTATTGATCCATGTGTGTCCATCCATTGTCTATTTTATCCATATCCTATCCTTGCTAGACGTTTTCCCACTTGTCATTGTTATCTTAGCACAAAACTATAATTTCATCCGGTGACTGAAATGACCTCAAAATTCAAAATAAAAATGTCCCAAAATCAAAAATGTCAAAAAAAAAAAATCCAAAAATCCAAAAAAAACACAAAAACATCCAAATAATTCTCAAAAATCCCAAAACATAGTCAATGTTTGTTATGTCAGTCAAATAAGTCAAGAAATAGTCAGTCATTTAAAACATCGACATTTAAATCATGAACCAATAGACAACATAGTCCAATTAGTCATCCAGTCAAAATCAGTCAAATTTCCAAAACAATGTCAAATCAGTCTTCAAATTATCAATCAATCATTCCTATAATCAAATCGATTCAACCTAAGTCATTCCAATCACATCAATTCTTCTATTCAATTCATCACATCCTTTCATCCATGTCAAATCATCTTTAATCATTCCAAGCAATAATCCAAATGCAAGTCAATCCTTAGTCCATACCAATCAAGTCGATCAATCTTGCCAAATAATCCAATCATATCCTTTGGTCTTGATCCTAATCTATTATCATTAAGTAGTAAAAGTCGTGATTCAAAATAATCGGTCATCCTTGTATTGATCTGAGATATGTCTTTCTAATGACTTCTTTTATCATTCATATCATCAATCAATCAATTACTCATCGGTTTGCAGCTTGATAGGGGCAATACCTTGTTTGTTTTTGTATCATTTGTGCATGCTTTCTTGCTTGCTTGCTTGTGTGTGTTGTCATTTTTATCTTGCATTTGCATCAAGTCTGAATTATTCTAGCTAATATTCATATCTTCTAGCAGACAAAAGAGTTTGTATTACGGTAGGGAGGCCGCAGACGCATCACCACTGCTGGTCCTTATACCTTGGTGCATCATGTCTAGTCATTTACATCAGAAACATCATAGTTTGCTCCTTTCTTGTAGCATGTATTCATCTCTTCATCCCTTCCTAATCTTCACATCACATTCCATATTCCTCCTTGTCATTTCATTTTGAGAGCATACCCGTGTTCTTTCAACCCGCCTATCCTCTCGAGGGGGCATCATCATCCCACTCTTATTTCATCATCATCCTATTTTTCTATCATCATAAATTTTCCTCTATCCATACCTTAGCATCTTTGAAATGATGTTACTCAACACAAATCTCATTATCTTGAACATCATCTCAAAGAGGGGAAAAATGTAGACACTAAAAATTATCCTAAGCCTTTCACTTCTAAATTCTCCATCATCCCCCCTTTTGGCTTTGATAATTAAATATTTTTAATTATTTAATTACTTTCTAAAGTCATATGTCTTCTATTAATTAAATAATTTTAATTATTTAATTAATTCATTCCTATCTTTATTTCTTGTGATTAATTAAATAAATTTTATTTATTTAAAATTCGTCCTAGTAGTCCTCTTCTTTCTAAAATTAAACAATTCTGTTTATTAGTTTTATCCACCTTCACTATAATTAAATAATTAAATTGTTTAATTATTCATTAACCTTTTCTCTCGCCGGTGTCATTTTGTTGTTTGCAATTTGATCTCTAGTTTGAATTAAGTGTTGTGAATTCCAAAAGGTAGATTCATTCTCACATTTCTTCTTATGATCAAATAATATCTTTAATTATTTGGTATTCATTAATCACCTAGATTAAATAATTTTTTATTATTTAATTTCTCCTATCACCTCTTTATGCTGTGCCAATCTTATCTTCACATCAAATCTTATCTCTTGACATCTCATTTAATTTCATCCCTTGATTGAATTATCTCATAATTCAATCTCAACCCTTCATTTCTTGTCATTGCCCTAATTTTGACCTAACTCTAGTCCATACTAGAACTTTCAATTTTGGCCATTGATTAAGACATCTTATTGGCATTCAATCTCATCCGTCCGTTCAAAATGGCATTTTTATTTTCCTCTCATTTTTGCATTAGGCATTAGATTTTGGACATAAGAGGCATTAGATTTTAGACATTAGAGGCATTGGATTTTAGACATTAGAGACATTAGATATTACACATTAGACATTGCAGCATTTGTCATCTTACTTCATTTAGTCTTGGCATATTTAGGCATAGGCATTTCACTCATATTGTCATAGACATTAAGCATTTAGACTTTGATCAAATCCTTCAAAGCTTGGTGTAGGACTTAGACTTTATTTACATATTGCTCGCACGTCAAATCTGAGGGCAACACATCAACCAGCAAGCTAGAAGGTGTTACGAAAGTGAATCATGGAGGTCTCGGCGTCGGTGGTTTTCTGGTATAATCGTTCTTTTGTTTACTTCCATTGTATTTTGTAATTGCTTTGGGTTTATTGTCTTCATTGATTTGCTAACCTTGAATCTAGCCTAAAAATAACCCTCAGTTACATTTACCTTATTCTTAATTCTAATCCTAATTTTGTTTTAGAATTACAATAATTAATAATAATAGGATTAGAATTATAATTTAATTAATAATTATTAAAAAAATGGTTATTTTTATTTAATTTTTATTTGTATTTATGTATGTTTTGGAGTTAATAAAATTTAGAAAATAAAAAGTGGCAATATCAAATAGTTTAAGATTTAATCTAAATCTCTATAAAATAGCTAATTATTTTTTGAGATTTTCTCAAGAAAATATTTTTTACAATTTTTAAAGTTAAATATTTAACATATTAGTGAATTATGTTAAAAAAATCATTTTTACAATTTTTAAAATTAAGTATTTAACATATTCACTTTTAAAAAATTTAAATTAAACATAAAACAACTATTTCATCTAAATAAACTAAAACTAAATAAGAATTAAAGTAAACATGCAAATTTTACCGTTAAATTGGGAAAAAGAGATTGCGTTTAGATCCCCCCCACATAAAGTATTTAAGTTAAAGTGCTTAGGAGATTTGAAAAAGCGTTGAGATGCAGTAAGTTTACAAAGCCCTTTCTGTAAAAAGGCTACAACGTGAATTACGAGGCCCCATTTTAATTATTGATTTTTATTCCTTAGCAATCATTTCTAGTGGTCCTTCCCCATCTTCACTCTCCAACAAATTTAAACCACTCAAATATTTTTAAATTACCAAAATCCAATTAAATTATAATAATTTAAAATCTTAAGGTTTCCTTTGAATAAAAAAAAAATCTTGTTTTTAACTTTTTATATTGATTAAATAATCAAAATTTATACACACAAAAGGTCAAAAAAAACTTATGTGGTTAGATATTATAAAGACTCAACAAGGTTGAAATGTTAAATCGTATGACATGTAAAAATTAATTTTAAAATAAATTAAATTAATGTGTTTTTTAAATATGGAAGTTATTTATTAATATTTTTTAAATAAATATTTTGAGTTATTTAATAATTTAGTAGTATAGGGAATTCAAATTGCAGGTGTAAGAGTTCAATGTTTTTCATTTTAATGTTAAAAATTAGAAAATATCCATTCTATCAAAAATTGTTTTTGTTATAAGTGGGGGAATTATTTTTCACCTAATGTTCCAATGCACTTTTTCTAAAATCATTTGGCATCTTTGGTGGGCAGTTTGGAGACGGACTTGTACACATGTTGCTTCCCTTGTTGAATTTTGGCAGTCATTGGGGCAACCACCAGCTAAGTCATTTTGCATCTAGGTGGCTTGGGATATCGGACCCTCTTGCATCCTTTGGCAGACCTGGATGGAAAGGAATCAAATGATATTTTAGGGAGAAAGGTTGGTGGTTTATCATATTTGATAGAGAATTCTTGAAATGATTTAGGAAACAATCAGAGCTAAGTGTGACAGGGATAACCCTCTTGAGCCTGAAGAGAGGATGTTGGGGCAGAGATTGGGCTTAGATGGAATGGTGCCTAGGCAGACTTGCCTCAATGGTAGAAAGCCTCTCAAAAGGAAAATTCAGTGTGATGGTAGATGGTCATTGCCCCTACTAGGATCCTAAAGATAAACACAAATGGCCCCTCAAGGGGTAATCCGAGAGATGCAGGAATTGGAGGTATCGGCAGGGATAGCTTAGGGAATATCATTTTCTTCTTTTCCATCTTTCAAGGTCAGCAGATTAGCAATCTCATGGATGCCCTTGCCATCTTAAAGCCCTTGAGAAGGGGTGTGCTCTTGGCTGCTGCAAGTTCATCTATGAGATGGATTCACGTATCCTAGTTGATATGCTAAATAAGTGTCATTTGGGTAAGGTGAATTGGCAATTGGATGGTCTAGTTAAACAAATTCGTCGACTTAGCAATTCTTTGGACTTGGTTGCTTTTGTCCATATCCCAAGGGAGTGGAACATGGTTATTGATTGCTTGTCTAAGTGGGCATCTGAGCATAAAGACAATTGGACTATTAGTAGTTGGGAGAAGGTTGTTGTTGCAAGAGGATATTAATGGCTCTTAAGGTGTAGGTGGTTTAGTTTTGGTCGATCTCTCTATTTGTTCAACTTCTTTTGCTAACCATGTTTGGTTGGCCTCTAGTGGTTGCCTTTGTTTCTTAGAAGTATTATTGGTTTCCTTTGATTAAATAAATTTTAACTCCTCTTTTTTCAAAAAAAATGTTTCTGTTATAAGAATCTTTACATTCAATATGACTTAATCTCTAAGAAATTTATTCTGAACCATTCAACTTCTATTGTTCAACAATCAAAAAATCTTTAAGTCTATGGTGATCAGGAAGTATATGTTTTTAAATCAATTTAAAATGTGTCTTTAAATCAATTTATTTTAAATAATGATAAATTGTTTTTTATATTGATAAAACATCAAAATCCATGATCTTTAAATCAATTTTTTTTTAAATAATGATAAGTTGTTTTTTATATTGATAAAACATACAAAAAGACTTGAACTTATTACATAAAGCGGTCAAACTAACAAGAGAGGTGTCTAATGAAAGATGAGACTAACAATTTCAAACAAGAGACAAAACAGAGAACATCAGAAAGACCAGCAAAATATTAAAAGGTTGTTAAAACCTATGCTCAGATTAGTTCAAAATAGGCTATCTGTTTATGCCCTGCAAAGCTAAAAGAGCCTAGGAACACAAGAAAGCTAGTTTTCTAGCTAGAAATAAAAATAATTTGAAAATACTTTTAGGTGACACGAAACTCAAATTTATATTTTTGCATATCACAGCTGTTCTATTAGTATGATAAAGTCATTACCTTCATGATGATTTTATTTAGATTTTTAATAAGTAATTATATTAATATGTATTTTTAAGATTTTTAATTAGAAAAAATGCATGTTAATATCATGCACTGAATTTTTATTGAAAACAAATGCATAAATTTTTTTAGATTTTTAATAAGTAATTCATATTAATATGTATTTTTAAGATTTTTAATTAGAAACAACACATACTAATATCATAGGCTGAATTTTTAATTAAAAACAACACATGTTAATATCATAGACTGAATTTTTTTTATTAGAAACAATGCATCTAATATCAGACTGAAAATTATTTGTCTACACAAAAGCAAACAGTTTTATGATATTTTCATTTGGATTTTGAATAAGAAACTCAAACCTTCATGATATTTCCATTTCGATTTTTATCTAAAACCAGATATGATACTGATATTCCAATTGCAGCTTTTTGTTTTAACTTATTTCTCATGCTCCTGTTTTATTAGAATTTCCAATTAATTGAGGCAATCAATTTCGATCTGGTCAATGTTTGATTATCACATGATAAAAATTAATCATATTGATTTGTATGTATTGCTCAGTCTGATTTCAACTTAAACGTATGGTGAAAATCAGATAAAATAGCAAAAACCACCTATTTCAACCAATCTCTTAAACAGTGGATGAATTCTTTGAAATAATCATGGAAGTTCAACCACTGTCTTCACCACTGTCATCAAACAGATGCTGAATTTTTTTAAGACAACTATAGGAAGTTCTGTACAATATAAACACTGTACCAAAATTTTATTTCACCAATAATGGGCCTCTGTTTGATGGAACAAACCATTCTAAAGTTGTATTACAGCATTAAGATGCCAGCCAACAGGCTTAAAGAATAGATTAATAACAAAATGCTATGCATATGCACCCAACTGCATTCTTACTAATAAAATCTCATATACTTGATTTCAATTTTTTTCCTGGATGTTAAGTGATTTAATATTTAACAACTTGTGGTGCGAGAAACGAGAATTGGGCATCTTCTTCATCTGGTCATGATATGCTTTGTTCATGATAAAAATTCCAGAGAACGAAACCATGCCCACCATAAATACTCCAACAAGAGGCTGAACTTGGTTGTGTTTTACTTGCTGATTAAATAAGCATTCTTGCGTATTATTAGAATTTTAGATGTAAAATTGAATTTTTTTAATAGTTAATCATCATGTTGCCCATATTCCTCTGCCTGTCATCAACAATGAAGCATACAAGAGCTCATTCCATGTATCAGGGACCCCAGGCAAACACCAGTGACTGCAATCTTGGTACCTTTCTTCCTTAATTCTCTCCTCTTGGGAAGGAAACTGTTTCCTATATATAGAAGGATGAGCATCTTTCCTATAGTCTGTCATTCTTGTGATGTTCAGGTACATCACAGGGACTCGCATTTCCTGTATCACAGATTCTAGTACTTCCATCTTTGGATTGTACTTTGTAAGAAAGGTCTCATTGTATATTGGTTCAGATTCTTTATGGCACTGCCCTCCTGAATTCCATTGCCCTCCACTTCAAAGAAATGGCACATATCAATATCACTCTTTTTGCAATAGGAATCTCAAAAACATGCCAAATGCAGAATGATAAAAAGGTTTCACAGAGCCCTACCTGAAATGAGTGGCTGAGTAACCTCGGAAGAAAACTTGTGTTCGTTTGGGATTGATCTTTTTGTCCACCCATTTGGCCCATGTCTTCAGAGCTTTTCTGTAAGCTTCCAGTACATTTAGGTCTGGATAGACATGGTCTCCTTCTTGGTAGTAGTCTTTCCTGGCATTCAAAGGAAAACAGAAGATTAGCAACAAATCTTCTCAAGCACCCATATTGATTTCCATACTCAAGAATGTGAGTTGAAAATGGCAAACAGAATACTGAATAATTTTGATGCAACCCCATGGATTTCAGCTTCCAAAAAATGACTCACTCATGTTACAAAAACAGGAGATAAATTGCTGAAAAGAATTAAACAAACCACAGAAATTTCCTCAAACCAGGGACAGACAATGAATACTGTTGATTTGCCTATTTTGTGGGAGTTAATATGCTACAACCGGAGTCCAACTCAATAATTTTGAGTGTGAAATTGCTGTTGTCAGATAAAGAGCCACCAATGGAATGCTCTATAGTCTATCCTTCTGCTTAAGCTTAAGGACACAAACAGTCCAGAGTTTCTTACATAATTCATGGAGGAGATAGTAATATGCTTAAACCAGGGCAAAAGACCATGTACTATCCAGACTAAAATTACTGTTATGTTTGATGATGAGACACCTGCTACAATTCCAACAGAGTCAACATCCGTACATTCAGTTGAGTTGATATTTTTTAACCAGAGTATAAGATCATTCATCATTGAGAGGAAAATCTCTGCTGAGGCTGATTAAGAAAAAATCTAACATTGGCATGACAAATTCTTCCGCAAAAATTATCATAAACAACCTTCACATTTTGCCAACATGCAACTGCAATAAAGCAATGCCATAACCTAACAGCCAAAACTCGCAGGACACGGAACTATCCATTGCCGCTTAAAAAGGGCCATATTGATATTTTAACTTTGAACAAAACCCACATGGAATCTATATCCCCAAATCCATAACATCATGAACTCACAAAGAATTTCTTATTTCCACAGATCTAGGTAGACACATTAGATACTTACCCTTTGGAAGTTTTTTCATGAGTCCACCAGTGGCCTGTATTGAATACAATAATATCTGATTTCCTATATTTTTGGGCAGAGATATCCATCAAATCCAGCCTAAGTGTCTCCTTCTTTGTCCCATTTCCCTCATCCACCTCCCATTCTCGAACAAGAAAGGGAGCTCTTATAAATTCTACGGAACAGTTGTAATCCTGTGAATAAGGATTCGAATTTTAGAAATCCTAGCTACAAGATTATATAAAACAGAGCTCTAGTTTAAATGGACTGAAATCCAACAGGCTGATTGTGGAAGAAACGAATACCTCGTACCGAAATGCATAGAAGCCCTCAGCTCTAAATTGTTTTCTTCCAGATATTTCATAGACTTTGCTCTTGTTTGCAACAGCATGCCGCAGGCTACAAACCATGGATTCCCACATGTTTCTGTTTAAAGAATCCCCCACAAAAGAAATCCTTTTACCTCGCAGTCTCTCCAGCATATCCGTTGCATTGAATCTGAGTAAAAAGTCCCACCCGCGATATTGGATTCAATCTAAGCTAAAAAACCCACAAATAAAATACCCCTTTGGAACTAAAATCTATCTAAGATTTCCATGTACATGTTACAATAGAAAACCCTAATAATAGGAAATGGGTTTTGATAGAAGGGCCTTACCTTGGTATATCACAGTCATTTGGCTGCCATCTCCATTTCTCAAACTCATTATCAGGTCGCCTGTTGCGGAAACAATTAAAGGATTCATCTATGTGTGGACAAGAGCCTGCAGGATACAGTGGCTTTGTGTCATCCGGAACCCACCTTCCATAAAATATATCACACTTCTTCTCTGCTGTTCCTGATGGTACATTGGATGGCTTAACATCCCTAGTTTCTGTAATGTTTGATCCATCAGGAACCTTGGCATCTTTAGATTCTGTAATGTTGGAACCCAAATGAGGTGGTGTCCTGCTATTATTAGAAACGACATCAAATGGTTTATCTTGTGTAGAAGCAGAGGAAGATGTCACATTGGCCGCATCTGGATGTCTGGAATCAATTGGCAAAGAACCATTCCGTGTGGCTTCTTGTGTACTGTTTATATCCTTGTGTTCATGCATTCCCGTCATCTTATCCACCGTAGATTCATTATTTTTTGGTAGAATGCTAGGCACAGAACCATTGAATGGTATTTGGTGCGTACTGTTTCTTTCCGTGCCCTTGTTACGCAACCCACCCTCAGGTACCATGGGTTCATGTTCTTGTCGTGGGTTGCTAACCCAATCTGCCTCTGGAGAATTAGAGGGCACACCGCCATTGAGCGTAAATTCTTGTGACCTGTCTGTGCCATTGTTCTTGTTTTTCAAGCCATCCTTAAAGTTATCCGCCACAGATTCATGACTATTTTGTGGATCTTGAGTGGAATTGTCCACTTTGACAGCAGAATCTGAATTGGGGAAAAAGAAATTAAGAAATGACCTAGAGCTAGAAGAATTGCTAAGCACGGAAGGAAACCAAGACTGTCCTCGATCCATTGGATTTGTCACCAGCTTATTCGGATTGCCGAAGGCCAAAAAAATAGTACAAACAAAAAGAGTAAATGCAAAACCGCTTGCAAACATAGTTACTCTTCTGTTTCTGGCAAAACCAGCTAGCTTTTTCCACTCAAATGCATGGGCCACAGCACAGTTCCCATTTCCCAACTTCTTCAACTCCATAGGAATCATCAGAAATGCAGAAGATCGCCCACTTCCAGAAAATAACTACCTCAGATTGAAGAACTCCGCCAGTTTTATAGAGTACCCTCACTCAGAAGCATGTAGCCTCAGAACCCACTTCACAAGTTGGCCTCAAACGAGGCTTCATACAGAGAAACGTTATTCAAAACAAAAGAAAAAACACAGGAAAGAAGTGACCGGCAGTCTAAATACAAAACACAAATCCTGGAGCTTTCTATGGAAGATTACTTGCAGTAAATTGTGGGATTCGGAGTCGAAAACAAAATGACCCTGCATGAAAAACCCCGAGTTAAGTCAGCATTGATAACAGAAAACAGCAGATAAAGTGGTGAATTAAATGGCGGTGGAACCACAGCTGATTGCAGTTAAGTCAACAGCAAAACTGGTAAAATGGGTCTCAATCATAAAACCAAAAAAAGCATTCGATGAAACCAATGATCAATTATTGCTATCACAAATTAGAAAAGGCAAGGTTAGAAAATCAAAAAACATATTTATACATTCACCCTCCCATTCTCTTTCTTTGAAATAATTTCCCTCACCTTTCCCAAGCTTTTAAAGGAAGGCTCAAGTAAAACAAGACAAGGATAGTGGATGCATCATTGCCATAACCTGTGTGCTTGTCTCATTTAACCTCAGAGACACCTACAGACAACATTTGGGGATTCCTGTTATGCAAAGTAAAGGTAGTGGTTGACAAGCCATGTGGTAGAGAGCTCAGAAAACATGCAACTGGGAAAAAAGTTGTTTAAATGTAAATGGTGATATGTGTGAGGAAATAGAATAATGATGATTAGTTTTCTTTACCTATCTTTCCTTGCTTAACTACTTTTTGTCACTTGTTGGAATGATGATTATGTAGCTATTAAATAAGTCTTTGGGCACTTGTTGGAATGATGATTATGTAGCTATTAAATAAGTCTTTGGGCCCTTTTTGCTTCTCAAAAATTTCCTAGCCGTTAGCTCTATATAGACAATTACAACTGATTTGCTATTGTATTTTTCTGGTTCTTGTATAAGATCCCTCCTTAGGACCATTTTTTTAGTTGTATATCCGGATAAACCACCATATCCTTTGGGAGTATTGTATTGGTCACACTTGCTCTTCAGAATCTCATGTCCAAAATACAAAATAGGTTATTTTCTTTTTTAAGGAAAATACTTTTAAATAAATATAATTAATCATGCTTCTAGAGTGATATCATAAAGTGTTTTTTTCAATATATTTTAAAGAATATGAAATATGAAAAATATTTTTTAAGTATTATAAAATAAAATAAAATAATTCAAGATTCTCTTTGTATTGTTTAGATAATTATATTAGTTAGAAAATGATTTAAATTAGATAAAATTAATTAGGATTGATAATTAAATTTAATGTAAAAATATAATAAGTTAAATGTAATATAATATTTTTGAGATTTGATGATGAAAATGTGTTGTGATAGATTTCAAGAGTTGATTCACTAAGTTATTGGATTTTTAGGGTTCACTTATATTAATATTTTCAATTTGTCAAATAGGTTTTCCCTTGGGTTTGTTTGTGTTGGTTTAGACCTAATCTCCTTGGGTGCAAAATTGAGCTGATGTATCGAGACCTAAAGTGTAACTCATATATCTCAATTGACAAAATACAAATTGTTAGAATTTGCTCGCCTTGATTTTTTATGTTTGAATTGTTGTAAGGAATGGTAATGTTTAGGAACCCCTTTAGAGAATCTATTGAAATGTGAGGGATGTGAGAGATGTGAGAGGTAGGCCATACACAACTTCATAAGGCTTATCTTAGTGGTAGGATGATAGTAAGTGTCGTACCACCATTTGACAAAGGGGTTGCCATTGAACCTAATGGATTTGTTATGTAGAAGTAAAGTATTGTAAGTACATATTTTGATATTGATTCATGTGATATATTTTTGACCATGTATTTGTAGGTGATAAGTTGATCTCATATTTAAGTGCATTCCTTGCAACTTAAATAGTTATTGTCGAAGTTACTAGTGAATGTGGGGTCATGATCACAAACAACGAAAGTGGGAATATCATGGAGGTAGAAATTTTGGTCAAGAAAGAGTTGGAAAATACTAGATGTATGATGTGGATGGGCTATGGAACATAAATGGAAATATTTGCAGAGATTATCTACAACCACCAAAATGCCCAACTTATTGTTATATTTAGGCAATCCTTCAATGAAGTCCATTAAAATGTTAATCCATATGGTATTCAAAATGAGAATTGGTTGTAGAGTGCCTAGGGTCTTAATAGTTTTACATTTATAGCATTGGCATGTATTGCATTTAGTTAGAAATATCTTGATGTCATTTTTCATATCAACCCAAAAGAAAGTGTGCTTGATTCAATTTAAGAAACTAGAGCATTGTATAGAAGGGGAGGCTTGTAATTCAAGTAACAATGGGTTACAAAAAGTATCTTTAGTAGAGGGAATAATTTTCTTGTTCTACCATAAGTAAATACCATCCCAAGTGTATCCAAGCTTGATTGTGGACCCATTTTGTAATTAATGAATAAGATGTTGAAGTGTTGGATTCTATTGTCATGCTTGTTGGACTAATTGAAACTAATCTAGAATTGGAATCTAGATAGAACACATAAGGTCCCTTGGTCCTCAAATTGATAGGATAAGGCATCAACTATCACCTTCTCCTTCCCTTTTTGTAGATAATTTTAATGTTATAACCCAATAGTTTGGTGACCCACTTTTATTGTTTGAGAGAGGAGCCACCTTGTTCCAAAGATTACTTAAATCTATGATGATATTTTTTATGTAAAATTTATTTCCCACTCGATACACCTCTATTTACTAACAACTTGGGGAATGACTAGCATTTCCTTCTCATAAGTAGATTTGGCAAGGTTTTGACCATTCAATTCAAGATAGGTAATATTTTTGTCAATCACCCAGTTTTCTAATACATCCACAAGTCTATTGGTTTCTTTGTAGCAATGAGATACTTCATAATAGGAAAATATTTGTATAATTTATTTGATCTGATTTAGATGATAGTTTAACACCTAGTTCTCAAAGTGTTTTTGAGAAAGAATGTTAACTATTACTATTGAATCTCTCTCAATTTGTAAGTTTTGAATATTCTTTTAAAGAGCTAGTTCAAAACCTAATTGGATAATAGTTATTTCCACTACCTGTTATCTTACCATTGAGGAAGCTTTTTACACACAACAATAATTTTTTGCCCCTTATGGTCTCTTAATACAACTCCAACATCAAAATTACATGGATTTCCTCTAGAAGCCCCATCAAAGTTCAATTTCACTATGTTTGAAGGAGGAGCCACCCATTTGATCATTTTTTTTGCTTTATCATTGTTCTTTGGAAAAACGCCATTAGAAGGAGGAGGATCTATGAGTTTCCAATTTTTCTAGATGAAATTGTCCTAGGAAGAAAATTTCCAATTTAAGGAGACATTCTTGACCAGATGAGCCATAATAGCCTTTGAGATTAATTTCTCAAACTTCTCAATCACCAATTCAACACCCTAAATTTATTTTCTAAAATTTATGTTATTTCTTTCTAACCAAATTTGTCAAATGAGAATAGAATGACTTAAATCCCAAAGACTTGCATATGTTGAATCTTTGAATAAGGAAGGCCAATTTTAGAAGTTTTTAAAGAGGGAATTATGAAGAGGTCCATACCAACCAAACTTATTTTGTAACCACTTCCAACATTGGTGACTAAAAGAACATTTCAAGAGAAGACGGTCATAATCTTCATAAGCCAATCCACATAGAACATAGGAAAAATAGTAGTGATTCCAAGTATATCAAGCCTCGCTCCAATTAGGATTTTATGATTAAGAGCCAATCACACAAAAACTTTAGCTTTAGGTAGATAAGAGGAACTTTAGAAAAGTTTGGATGGCCATTTATTCTATTTTATATGATTTTTTAAAGAAAGATATCCCTCTTTTACTAATAGAGTTCCATTTTGACCACTTCTCAAGGATAGTTTCACCTAAATCATTAGAGAGTTTTGTTTCTTTAAGGAGGATAATATCATAATTTTATTTCTCTAATTGACACTTTACCAAATTTCACTTGTTAGGGGCATTTAAGCCCCGAACATTCCACGATAGGGCCCTCATCACCCCTGAGGAGATTTGTAAACTCTTTTCAAGCTTAGAGCTTTTTCAATGGTTATTTGGATACTCACAACAATTTCTTCTTGTGCCTTGACATTTTCTATTATCCTTTCTCTTTTAGATTTGGGAAAGGGTAAGGGATTATAATTTATATCCCTCTTTGTTTGAGAGATAATGGGTTGTTCTGTAGCTTTCTCTATTTGAGGGGATGTGATTTGTTTTGTAGCTCCTACCACATGACTCTTCAAAAGGAGCGATTTTATACATATACAACTTATGATGGAGGAGACAACAATACCAAGTGGATTATTGGTAAAGGAAAGGTAATTTGTGTTTCAATGATGGAAGGGTTAAAACCCTTGGTCATGTTTTTCATATTCTAGGACTTGCAAAAAATTTACTTTTTGTATCCAAGTTAAGTGATTTCGGTATGCATGCAACATTTGACATTTATGGTTGTAGTAAAAGGGGAATTTATGGTTGCTAGGGGATCTCGAATTGGGACTTTGTTTAGGATAAATGCCTCCACAAATTATAATTCTACCAATGTAAATGACAATAAAAATGCACATATATGTTGTGGTGCCAATGTTTGGGTCACATAAGTGAAAAAGGTCTTACAAAATTGCTAATAAAATTTTGGTTGATAATTTTGTAATTATTATGCTAGAAAATTTGATTTATGTGAGAATTATATGTTTGGTAAATAGAATATATCTTCATTACCTATTAGAAGTAATAGAGCTAAGATATTATTAGAAATCATTCATTCAAATGTGTTTGGTCTATTAGATATGGGTTCTATGAGTAAATCCCTCATTATTATGTTATATTCATTGGTGATGTTTCTAGAGATACCTGGATTTATTTTATGTGTTCAAAATCTAAAATTTTCATTAAGTTTAAAGAATTTAAATCCTTAGTCAAAAATAAAATAAACTATAAGATAAAGGTGTTGAGGTTTAACAATGTTGGTGAATATTTCTATACGAAATTTGATGAATTCTATAAGAATGTTAACATTTTTTGGTAGAGAATATACCTTATATAATCCCCAACAAAATGTGGTGGTAGAAAAAATGAACCAATCCTTAATAGAAAGAGTTAGAAATATGGGAAGTGATATATAGCTAGATTGGTGCTTTTGGGTAGAGATTGTAAGTACTACTTATTATTTGATTAATTGATCTCCTTGTTCAACTCTTGTTGATAAAAATCCTTATATGATGTTTGAAAAGGTAAAAAACCTTTAGTTTCACACTTAAGGATATTTGGTTGTGAGTCTTATGTTCATGTTCTTTGGGAAAAGTGATCTAAACTAGATCTAAAATCTCATACATGCATCTTCTTTGGTTATGGAAAGAATGTTAAAGGTTATAAAATTTGAAAACCTCTAACCCAAACAATGATTTTTTCGAGAGATGTGATTTTTCAAGGTGTTTAGAGTTTATTAAGGTGAGGAACAACCAAAATAAAGATAAAGAACAAAAATATTGCACTTTGAAACTCAAACATAAAAATGTGGTACACTCTAAGTTTAATACTTAAGACCTAGGGTGTATTGTTCCATCATTTCTAAGATTTCATTCAAATGCAAATCAACAAGGTGCATAGATTGAATTTCAACCTCAAAGGTGAGTCAATCAGACCTGGATCTACATCTTGTTGAGTCTTAGGAATGAATTGGAAATAATTTGGAATGATTAACCTAATGCTCCTATATGCCCTAATGTATAAATCGCAACATCTCAACAACTAATAAACATAAATAGTCAAGTTCCAGCAGATCTGGAAGGTGCAAATGACTATGCACCTACCCAAAAAATTTGGTTGTGTTATTCCTACAATGATTAGGTCACCCTTAGGTGACTGGGTCTTTATCAAGGTGTCTTTCTCAATTAATTCAAGGTCCTCTGGTGCTAGATTTGATCTTTTCTTTTCCACTTGTCCCACTATTGAAATGTCATCAATAAATTTTGTAATTGAGTTTTTGTGTCTTGACAACTTTGATGATAATAAATGCAACAATGCAAAATGGATCTTCAAACTCTCTTCAACCCTTTTCATATTTGTTTAACCTACACATTCACAAAGAGGGAAATTATTGTGCCATATAGGGGCTTACCCCAATCGAACCTGGGTAAGTGTTCCCACATCCACAATGGCAAAATGTCAACGATAAAACCTTAATGGAAAGGAAGGAAAGGATGAATAAAAAAAACACTACAACTCACCACCCTTCAATGGCTTCCTTAAAGGACTGAAGTCATGCACATCTCTTCAAGGATTTGGATCTTGCTTGATAGATTTGTTTGAATGCTTGAATGCTTGGAGACCTACAACAAGGTTAGCCTTCATAAGACAATATGAACACACATAAACTTTGAAATGATGTTGGATCTTGGATTGCTGCTATAAACGACTAATAATGTTGCTCTTGAATTCTCTTGATAAAAATGCTTGATCATAAGTTCTTCTCCAAATTGTGTTCTTGCTAAATAGATTTCAAATGGTAAAATAACTAGGTATTTATAGGTGTTTATCTAATTTCCCAAAAATTAAACTCCAAAATCAGACACTTCATATTTAAATTTTAGATATTAAAATACCACCAAAAACATATTTAAATTTGGGTTCTGGCTAAGAAGGGTGACTGGGTCTTGGCCCCAAATTCTAGGACACTCAAAGTTGAGGACAATTTAATGATTGAATGCACTTGTTTAATACTTGTCCTCCTTTAGAAAATGATCAAAAATAGGATTTGAAATGCATAATTTGGAAAATTAGAAGCTTAATCAAGTCCAATAAATTAGGGGGCCAAAACATAATGTGAAATTGTAAGTGTATACAATTTTCTATACTACCAAAAAAAATAGAAAAGTAGGAAGATGCACATATGGAAAAATAGTAAGATGGATCAAAGGATGGTGAAAAATAAGAGGGTTCAAATAATAATGTGTAGGGTGACCACATCACATAATATATAGAACCTATTATTCCTACCTTGAGGAAATCCACAAGATAATTGAATCCAATTGATAGGTATAGCTTATCATATTTTTGTTGTCTATTTTCTTTGTTGAATACTAATGATGAATCTAGATATTTTATGGAGGTTGTCTCTTTGGATTATAGTAAGACTTATATGTAGGTCATGTAGGAGGAGATGATGGCCTTGGATAGTTGTGACACTTGGGATCTTGTTAAAACTTTACTTGAAAGAAGAAAAGCCATTGGTTGTAAATGGGTGTACAAAAATAAATTTAGTTTAGATGATTGATTAGAGTTGTACAAGGCTAAAGTGGTGGCCACAAGATACTCATAGGGCTTGAGAGAGTTGATTTTATAGAAATATTCTCTCTTTCTACCAAGATATCTTTTGTTAGCTTTCTTTTATCTATTGTTGTAGCTTGTAATTTTGAGATTGAGAAAATAAATATTAAACTTGCTTTCTTGCATAGGAATCTTGATGAGGAGATTTATATGTGACAACTTGATGGTTTTTCTATGAAAGGGAAGGAATTGTTGGATTACATGTTGAAAAGGTCATCGTATGGTCTATAATAATCACCCAAGATGTGGTACTAGAAGTTTGATGATTTTACATCAATTTTGATTTTTGTTAAGAGTGATGAAGATAATTGTGTTTATGTGAATGTTATCAATGATTATATACGAATCATTATCTCGTATGAATGATAAGTTGTTTATTTCTAACAATAAGGTGATGATCATAAAGCTCAAAAATCAACTTTCTAGAATATTTGTCATGAAGTACTTGGGGGATAATAAATGTATTCTTGGGATGGAGATCAATAGGGATAAATTATACAATGAGCTTGTGTTTAGTTAGAGTTAGAATGTGTATACTATTTTTTGATAGTTTATTGTGGATGACTATAAACTAGTGACTATTCCATTTTTTGTTGGTACTAAGCTTGTTATAGAATTGTGTCCTAAATTTGATGATGATTTTGATGAGATGTCTAACATTCCTTATGCTAGTGATTTTGGTAGTTTAATATATGCAATGGTTTTCAATAGGCCAAATATTACCTAAATAATGAGAGTTTTGAGTAGGTTTATAGATCTAACCATAGTTTTGTTAAGAGGGTATTTATATATTTACATGAAATTTCTAATTGCTATTTATGTTATCATAGTACTAATTATGTGGACAAGCCATTAGACATACAAAGATCTATTGATGTAGATTGGGTAGGTGACTTGGATAGTCAAAGGTCTATTAGTGGCTATACATTTTCTCTATTTGGAGGTGCAGTCAGTCAGAAAAGTTTAAGATAACACATGGTTTTTGTTTGCACCATAAAATCAAAGTATATGACTACTACACATGTGTTTAAGGAGGTTGATTGGTTAAAATAAGTTAGTACAGGTATTTGTTTTAAGTATAGGATTATTAGAATCACATGTGATAGCCAAATTAATATTGTTTTTACTAGAAATCCCATGTATCATGCTTGTAATAATCATATTAATGTTTAGTATCACTTTTGTGTGAGAAATAGTTGAAAGTGGTAGTGTCTTGTTAGAAAGATTGACACTCTAGATAATTTGTAGATTTGCTTACAAATCCAATAATCATGGATAAGTTCTCGAGAGGCTAGGATTGAGGAGTGGAGAATCTTCTATTATGGATAGGACTTGCATGAGTTAGCCACTCCAAAATGGAGTGATATATACTTGGGGATATGGGCCGTCAATAGTTATGGAAAGTAAGATACCTTTAAGATAACATTTGGGAAATCAATTGATTGTGCCCATGTGATGTTCATGTGAAGTATTTTATTCATTTTCTATTCTTAGAATCTCTCCAAGGTGGGCATGGGGTTTTTGCATGATATAATGATTTTGGTATCCAATATTTTGGTAAACCATTTATGATTTTGTCCTCTCTCTATGCTTATATATTGAGGGTATGGGATAGTGGTGTTAGATGAGATTATTTTATGGGTATAGAGATGCTACTAGAGTGTTGTCAAAAGTGAAGAGAGTGTCAGTGTGTTGTATGTATCTCATTCTTGAAGTTTAATACATTATTTTCCTCTTTCTCATGTGGAGTTTTTTTATAAAAGGATTTCTCTACATAAATCCTATGTTGATATAGTTTGTTGATTTATTTCTCATTTCTGATTTTATGTTATCACTTAATTATCTTATGGTAATCCTTTTCAAATAAAAACATTTTAGATTTGTACACACTTGTAGAAAATTTCACTACAATAGTTTCACATTATTTTTCAAATGTATCCTTTAAATATGAGACTATTAGTAGGGAGTGAGGTAAATGTAATGGTAGGTGGAAAAGCTAGAGATGGGAGAGAGGAACCCTTAGATACAACCCCAAATGTATAGTATAATAAAGGAGATAAGAGGGCTAGCCTAGGCACACAATACTCATTATTTCAAGAATTTATCTATGTTCCATAAAAATGTAAATAGTAAGTTGAAATATGAGAAGTGTTCTAATCATATGCATGGTATGTATATATTATTGATGAGTGCATTGAACTGATTATTTTTATCATTGATCATTTAACTCATGGGATACCTATTGTGCTAGTCAAGCACATCACTTGTAATCAAGTTCATATTGATTATTTTTCTCCTCTTTTTTATTTAATTATCCAAACTTAAGAGACATACATGTGATTGATAGCTAAAGTTCCTCCTTACATGTTGAGAGGGATACACTTATAAAGATAGTTATATGGCTATGAAAGAAAGGAACACAATTTAGTGGGAGAGCATAAGAGACTCCATATTGATCAAGATGTTATTCATGTGGAGAAGGATAGACTTGAGGCCAAGCTAACATAGTCCAAGGCACAAGAAGTGATGTATGTACTAAGAGGAGATGACATGCCTACTATAGTTGTAGTAGCTGGTAGAGTTGTAGCTGCATATTAGAGTAGGGAATGAGAGATGAAAAACCCATGAGAGGAGATTGGTAGAATTTAAGGGATGTAATTAGTATTGTAAGAGTGGTTGAGGTCTCAAATGATGACACATGATAGTAGACAAAGTGAGATGGCATAGGGTTACTTGAGGCAAGCTCCTCCCAAGTGACACATATGCCAGTTATACTATGACAATGAAATTTTTTATTGGGAGTCTCTAACATGTAGTTTTAGGCTCTCTTTTCATTCATTTGATGTACTTTTGTGTGTGTAGTCTATGGTATTTTCTACTTCTATATGTTTTATGTGGTTTCTATGTTAGCACATATGTATATAAATACCATGAAATTAATAATAAATCCACATATTTTTGCTTGATAATCAATGAACATTATATATCATTATGGGATCCTCATAGAATAAATCAATCAATGAACTCAAAGGAATCCCATCATCATGATGTGTCGTTTGCATGAATAATTGAACAAGATATGTCATTATTGATCAATTCATTATGGATAATGGATACTCTAGTTGTATTCCTTTATATTTATCCTCTTCCAACCATTGGCTCATGTCACCAACCATGTAGCCAATCTCATGGTGCTATTTATTTTATTATAATGTTATCAATTTCAATTTACTACATTCATGTTAACAAGTCCTTTATTATTATTTCTAATATTTCTAATGGTTTTGAAACTAGGACCATATAATTGTTCAATTGATAAAGAACAAGAAAGAGAATTAGTAGCACCCATTAAATCACTTTCACGTACACAAGTTAATTTTTTATCATTATATCCCCCAAGGGATTTCACATAAATAGATGGATCCATGTAATGGGATGGTATGTTATAAGCTTTTGGATCAACATGATATTCTCTAACATCATGGGATATAAAATCTTATGGTCTCCAATGATCTTTAATTAATGCATTATCATTGGATGAGGAATCTTGTTCTATATGTTCATCTTTAAAGGATTAATTTTGTGTAATAAAGTCTTCATAATTATCCAACACTTGAAAAAGACTAAATTGTTGAGGATTAGTTAGTAAGCTAGAAGACACAAATCTCATATCTTTTAACCATGGACATTCTAATGAAATATTATAAGATAAATTTCTCAACATCACAAGGAATAATGTGTTTAATGTATGTGGGTCAATTGTAATAGGAAGAATAATAGTACTTAAAGAACATCTACCTACATTGTCAAAGCCTTTAATAGTAAGATTAGGTGGCTATGAATTTGATGTATCTACCTTCAATTGTTTCAATCATATCCATCACATAAAGTGTGGCATCATTATAAGGTAATGCATCATTAAGTATATATTTATTACTATCATGAGCTATATAAGAATATGATCAACATGAAGGTCATGGGAAAGTGAGATGAGTGAATCTAAAAGGAAATTATAGGCACTAACCAACTCAAGGAAGGGGTTAAAGTCTAGAATTACATTGAGGAGAATTTCCCTCCTTCCATTCTTGCTCAAAACACTAAGGACAAAGACAATGTGACCATAAAGAAATTGCAAGCTAAGGTGCTCAAGCTAGAGAAACTTGTCTTGAATAGTTGCAATTATAGAATTTTGCTTGCTTGGAAAATTCCTTACCCTCGAGATTATAATGCTTACATAAGGAATTATGCACAAGTCAATGATGGGTATTGTCTTTGGCCACTCCACTTGATCACCAAAAAAAAGAAGAAAAGGGAAAAAGAAGACGATGAGGGGAAGGTGAATGATAATAATGTTGATGAGCAGAAGGATACGGAGGTCTAGGAAATATCCCTCGACGCCCTCCTTGAAGATTGGAGCTTGATCTACTAGTTGGGCCTCTGTGGTTTTTGTTCATTCTCGATCTTGTCTTTGTTTTTTCTATTTTGCTAGGCCTATGTGCCCTTTAGCTGTTTGTTTGGGCCTGTGTGCCCTCCTACTATTTCTTTGATCTATTTTATGTTGTCTTAAATCTCTTGAGATCGAGGCCCTTTCCCTAACTTTTTAATCAAAAACAAAGGGGAGGAAAGCAAGTATATGATAAAACAACACTTGCATAGAAAATGCATGCTCATCAATAACATACAAAACAATCATTGTATCAATAATAGAATGATTGAAAGCCACAAAAGGTACTAATACATAAAAAATGCATTTAAATCATTTAAAGCAAATGACCTAAGAGGATCCATGATGATGGAATATCCAAGGGTGGGGTGCATGGAATCAAATGGATATCCATGGTGGGTGCACAAGATCAAATAGATATACCACTATGTATGCTCAAACCCTAATTAAGATATGGTAAGTGGATATAAACAAATGTCAATCTAAACTCTAAGTGAATATGATATAAAAAAGAGTAATAAAAAAACCAAATATAAAAGCTTTAATTAGGAAGAAAAATATATCTTAATGTCAAACCCTAAGTCATGTAAGAATGTCAAGTCCGCCAAAATTGCAAAAAGAAAATCACCTCCACATAAAATGATTTAAGCTAATTTAATGAATGCAACAAAATAATAATCATTTAAGGTTGTAGTCATTCTCCATAAAATTTGTACTTATCGTCATTAAATATACATGCATGCCAATCTTATCATTTAGAGAAAGGCAAAATCTAAGCTCCATACTATTCGTATCTATACCCATCAAATATATATGTATAATCATCATGCATATATCCATACCATGTATGATCAATCAAAAAGGTCAAAACATCATGCCACTCACTAGATAGTTGGAAGCATCATTGCCCAAGCAACATAGTTGATGCATGTGTTAATAAACCATAGGTCACATTTGAATCACTATAATTACATGATCATGTGTTGAAAAATACACTGTGTTTTTCAACGAATTTGTTGAAGAATGCAATTCAAAAATATTCTAAGTATAATGAAAAAATGAAGTGTATTTTGATATGTCCAATCATAAGAGACATGTAAAAGCACATAAAACATGTCTTCGGCATACCCGAAATAATACCTAACATGAAGTTTAACCTTCAAAATATTTCATTAGCACATGCATTATCTTAACTCCTAAAAAACAACAACACTTCTCAATTATAATAACTCTTTTTTTTCCAAAGTAAATAATATTTTAAGTTTCTGATCAACCACACATTGATAATTATATATTAAATGACCATACGTACCAATTTGTATGGAGAGCAATTACTGCCATCTATTAACCTTTATTAAATGTATATATGCCCATATTATACGATATATACAACTAGATTGTAGAGTTCTTATTATGTGCACGAGAATACTGTCTCCATGTACGTGGAGACATTTGGAGAATCTCTCGTAAAATGGTTAAAACTATGTTATGTTAGGGATTCACACGTATCTTTTTTCTTTATAAGACAAAGAAATCAAGTGTTTTGTCAAACATTCCATTCCATCTCGAAATGCATTACAGTTTTCTGTCAACAAACAGGAATTCGCGTACAGCGAGTTTGACGGAAATGCGTAAGCCTAGTACGCGTGTACGGCGTAGAATTGACCCATCGCCCAAGGTTGGACTATTGACGGTGGTGAGGTGTAAAGTGGTGTTTTTGGACTTATGATTGGTGTTCTCAAAATGGAGGGTATTATAGTAATAATTTTATTCCTAAGTATATAATTGTTGAAATTGGGGATCATATTGTTTTCTAAGATTTTGAGTTTGTTTTGATTAGAAAATGGATTCATGATATTTTTATATTTTATTATTATATATATTCAAAGATTGATTTTAGTCTTTAGATTCATTATTCATCATTTTGGACTATATTGATGAGTATGTATTTGATTTGGGTCATATATATGAACATTGAATTTTTAAAATTCAAAATTCAAAGTTCAAAGTATATATTGATGACCTTTTTCAATAGCCTTTCTGAGTTAATCTAAGACATATGTATGTTGATTTATGTGTTATGTTGTTGTATTTAAAGTTATTCATTCATTCATTTTAAAATCATTAGAGACAACCTAGGAACTATTGAAGATCATTGTTATAGAGCATACATGAGAACATCATAATAGTATTATTAGAGTATTGCATCACTATATACATTGTCATAGCTCTACTGCATGCATGCCCAATGTCCTTAATCCTTGTTCCAAAGATATTGAATTGGTCTAACTAGAGTTCTAATTTAGGAGAATTCAACAAATTTCCCAAAGACATTTATAAACATCTAGTCCTTACTGAAATTCAAATATCAAAAGACTAGGGTAAGTGAATTCTATTAGTTAGATTTCTACAAATTTAGTTATGTGGATATAGGTTTAAGTCTATGAGCTAGCATTTACTCACTTTCAATGATTAGATCTATAGGTGTGAATTTGAACCAAAGAAAAACATAGTCAATTTGTAAATTGTGAGACATTCATTTGAGCAAAGCCCCAAAAATCTAATATCTCATGGCAAATTGATTCCAACATCTTTAGCAAAATATTCCATCACCAAAATTGAGCTAAATACAATACTTAAATTCACTTAATTTCTATATTTGATTCAACATTTGTTGTTTCTAGTCCCAACTCTCATGCATCTAAGTTTTTTGTTCATTTAATTAGTGATCTTTGTGTAATTTTGCACAACTCATGCTCCTACACATTGGTTCCCTATAAGCCTATCTCACACCACACTATTTTCTTGTACACACAATACCATGCCGAGATGCTCTGTGCATGGATAAGACACTACAACAAAATGGCTTCATGTGCATCTTAGCATCATTCTCAACAAATCAACACAAATCAACACAAAACAGTCAAATGCACACTCTATAATTGCATAACTTTGGAAAAAACATTGCTAGCTCCTATAATCTTTTACAATGTATTATGTACGATCTACACATGGCTGACACATGTGCTTACGCCAATACATTCAATTTATCTCTATACATGCTTGCACATAGTTTCATCTACTCCACATGTTTGTGCCTTTCGATTAACACCATTCATATCCAACATCTATCACAAACTTGGGCACATGAGAAGCACACCATATGCACATGACACTTGTCAACACATTGTTGAAGGATTAGTTGATAGCCTATAGTACAAATAGACCTCACTATACATTCTATAAACCAATCTACCAACTAAAAATCCTTATCACATCATTTGACATAGTACGATTGTACTCTAGTGTGGTTTGGGAAATTAGGTCGATGCATTCTTCCTATCTAATTATTGGAATATGCATCCCACCATCACCTCTATAATTATGTGCATTTACATAATATCAATGACCAAAGGACAACATATTCTTCAAGTGTTAGAGTTGATTCCTCAACCCTATAGCTCCTAAAGATCACTTGTAGTATAAAACCTATCACATAAAGAGAGAAAGTAATGGGAATCACTATGGAGGTCAAAGAGGCTATTGATCTAAAAAAGGCACGAATCATAATGAATGTGTATTCTCTAATGAATTGATACAATAATGAATCCTTATAATAAGGAAAAAGTAAAAAACAACTCTAGATGAAAACCTAGGTGAGGATAAAATTAGGTCATGACATGTGTTGTCATCTTATGACTTGAGACAAAAAAACACATGACCTAAGTAAACTTTACTAGCTAATGTGAAAGGGGACCTAACTAATTAGGAAAATACCCTTTTACTCTAACACTCCCTTAAGTGGAACTTAGGGAGAAGCTAAAAAATCTAATGACAAATACTTAAAAAGAAAAAAATAGGTCCCTACAACTAGGTCTAATGAGGTACCCATGTGCAAATGAAAATCTCTCATAACCAAAGAAAAAGGATAAAAAATCCTCCCCAAAAGAGAGAAAGATAAATAAAGAACTAAGAGGTCTCCAAAATAGTGTCACAAAAAGAGTAGGAACATGAAGAACACCATTGAAGCATGAAGAAATTGAAAACAACTATTGAAAGACGATTGCTATAGTGTTGAAATTGAAGGATCTCCTTTGAAATCAATATGATTATTCGGACCAAGAAGACAAAATTATGTATGAGTGACCCCAATGACACTACTCAAACAATGATCAGATGGAAAACCAAGGAAACAATTATGTAATAATTGAAGATACATAAGACACATCAATTTGCATGAGTGATCCTATTGAAACTTCTCAACCAATGGAAACTATAATTTAAGTAAAAAATATAGGTGCCAATAGTTTGAAGAAACTAATCAACTAAGGATGGAAGGTCACCTCCATAAAAATATTGAAAGAGTGTTTATATGGTATGTGTTTCATCTCATTGAAATGTATGGGTAACTAATCTTTGTGTCAACCTACTACATACGAACAAAAACTACATATGTAACTCACTCCAAATTGAAACTAAGGAAGTATTAGCACCAATAGTATGAAGCTCCCATAATTTTGACAAGGGAGAGGTATGATAGGTATACTAAAACTGTGTGTCTTAATGTAGTGCATGAAGGAGAAGAAATATCATCAAAATATACATAAGATAGTCTACAAATGAAAAAGGTTGTGGAAAACAAGG
>VDFB02389793.1:0-17361 GCA_007258455.2 Sequoia sempervirens
AAAATGTAATGTAAAATTTCACCCCTTGCAATTTCACATACATTCTTACATCCAATTTAGTGTACACTCCCCTAGCATTTGTGTAGGTTCATTTTAGCTCCTACATCAACCTTTTTCCCCTCTCAAGATGCTCAACACCCATTTTCAGCAGCTACCCTCGTGCATTAGCTTTGCATCAAATCTTATGCTTTTCCAGTTCTTGTCATTTAGTAGCGTGATGTGTTTGGACACTAGTGTGTCACGTGAACATCTATGTGCCACACTAACATTTGTAATGTCTGTGTGCCACACTAGAGTCTTGTGACATTTCAATGTTCAAACGATCATTTTCGTGCATGTTTGCCACTAGTCACCTCCTTTTATCAGTGATAACAACTCGAGTCGCCTTATAACCGCCTGAGAAGCTTCTCTTTGCTTCTCTTCTCTCCTTATATGTTATCTTTTCAATCCATTTGTGTCTCTAGCTTCATTCTAACTTTTAGCTTCATCCTAGCTTCTAGCTTCTTTCGAACCTTGGCTCTAGCATCTTCTCTCTTGTTATTTTGCTTGCACAACTTCATATAGCTTGCTACAGTGGCTTCAAGCTCTCACGTTCTCACAACATTCTTTGTAGCTCTCTTGGCTCTTGCAGCTATTTCTCTCTCCTTTTTGGATTTCTTAAGCCTTGCAATTGCTATCTCCCTCACCTTGTGCTTGTGAGCATCCTAGGATTCCATATCCCTTATCTATTGCATCCTTACAAGTCATGATACAGGTTCTCCTCGAGCGAAGATTGCTTCTATCACATCGCACTTGCATACTCTATTTCTCTTTATATTTTTGGTAGTCTATGGAGGTGGGAACACGAAAACGGGGGTTTGACTGAGTAAAACCCCTATACAACCCCAACACTTTCTCTAGATCTTACGCATGCAAGTATTGAAGACATTCATTTGCTGGAGGCTTCATTACTTGGGTTGTTGTGAGCAATTTCTATCTTTCCTTCTCTTGCTTTATCATTTCTATTTTATTTTCAGTTTTTATCATATTATGGCATTTTCCTACATTCTGGAATTTCTCCATAATTAGATTGCTAGCAGTCACTTTTCCATTTTCTATGATATTCTTGCTTTTTGGTTTGTACAAGATGCCAGTGCACCTCTAGGATGCCAATGCACCACACTGTCATCTGTATTTTATATTGTCGTCCTTTGGCTAAGAGCTTACCAGTTTATCCAGAAAATCTTTGTGACCTGCTATTTTTTATTCTAGAACTCTCACATTATTCCTTGAGGTAGTTTAGGGCAGTTCACCCTGCGAGGCTCTCTGAATGAAGAGAACTTGTGAGTAGCGAATCCCCCTTCTCTACACCTTCCAAGGCCAGTTTAGAGGGTTGAATACAGTTGGAACATTGGGCGTGCAGAAGGTACACAAGCATTTCACAAAGCTTGAATTCACACAATCAGAAAGACACTTCAAGCGAGTGAATTATCAATTCCTGATGCACACAATAAGAGACCTTGATCATTAGTTATATGTATGCATCTCACCAGAAGCCAAATTGGTGATGGCAGATTGGGCAGATTGGTTCATTCAATTCCCCATGTTTACCTACATCCACATATATTGCTACTTAGGTCATCTTACATCGTTATCCATCAGATAAGGTGGTTTTCATGGAGTTTCTATGGAATTTGCATGAATTCCATGCCTTTCTATGAATTAAGTGCAAGCTAGCTACCAACTTTCCTTTCACAATTGGTATATATAGGTGCAAATCGACAATTGACACCAAGGCAATGAGGCAGCAGGATAGCCAGAGGCACCAACCTTGAACTATCATGAAAGATGCTTACCACTGACCCTTATAGCCATTGCTGTCTGTGGCCAACATTCTTCCTGGAAACCTTCATGGAAGTTATTGGTTTTAGTTGTGAGAGGCAGGGTTTCAGTCTTGAAGGTCAACTAGCAGTTATCTTCTATAGATGGTTGAATTCTTGTTAGAAGATGTAGAGGTTATTAGATGATGAAGTGATGAAGTCACCCTTCCCATTCTTGATCATATAAGACTCATAACCATGGACCATGGATTGTGCAAGAAATTATATTTGTTGAGGAAAGAACAAGCGAAATTTATGAGAACATTTGTACTTCCATGGATAGTAAAAAGAATCATGAAAGTCATTCTAACATGAGAGCCACCATCAGTTGCTACTAAGCCTACATATAAGTCAAGACGGAACGAGGCGGGTATTGTCAGGAAAGTTTCAAAGGTAGAAGAATGGCGAAACATTGTGAAGGAAGACACTATTCAAATATAAATCAACCAAGAGAGAAACATGGAGACAATACAAAATATGATGAGACAACCCAAAGATGGAAAAAATATAGCTGAATGGTGTCGATAGAGAGTAGAACCTCTTATTAAAACCACCATGCATGGAGTCTCCAATTTACATTGACTTGGAGCTAGATTTGCCACCACGTGACATCACAACACAATCTCACTCGTCAGGAGTTCATGGGACTAGCACCAATCCTTCCAATGAGATTAGTCAAGATTCTTCTTGGCTTGAAAATCTCCTAGGTAGGAAGATAAGGAAGTAATCCTACCAATTAGACTTTGTAGAATTTGATCATGTCTACCAAGACATGTCAAAGAGAAAGCTCAAAAAGTAGGTCCATGTGGAAAATAACGTCGACAACAAGATTGCCATTGAGACTGCCACACCACCTAAGGATAAAAATGTAGATGAAGTAGAGGTTGATGACTTCACTTTGTTGAAATTCAACCTTGGAAAGAGCACATGCTAGGTTGAGGTGGATCTCTTTGAGGTTGCATCAGTGGGCATAAAGGAAAGAGTGGTGAAGGATGGTGAAGACAAAGCAACCTTCAAGGCTAAAAACTAGTAGTTTCAGTAGTACATCTCCAACTTGATGCATGACACTTCCAACATCACCGCCTTGCTTCTGCAAATGTTGGAGTTACTTGCAGATCAAAATTAGCCAAGTCAATTGATTCTATATGGGAAGCACTTGAGATATCAAGTGGAAGAGTTCATCACTAGGGGATGATTTATACCTGTAGAGTTGTACCAACTTAGGTACAATGCCCACGACCTTAGCACTAAGATCCAAGAATCAGAACAAAGCACAAAAAAGAGAAAGCCTCGATATGAGATCACCATCTCAGACTTGAGAATGTCATATAATTCAGTCACTACAGAGGAGAACAAACAAAAGCTTTTCGCTTGGAAAGAACAAATTGTCTACAAGGTAAAAGCTTATGATACAATCTATACATAATTGACTGAGTGTAGAAAAAAAGTAGCAAGTACTATTAAGTTTGTGAGAACATTGGTAATGCCCATCCCTTACCAATACCAACATGAAGAAGGTGAATACATTGAGCTTGTTGAAGTGTAGATGTAGTTTCAGGTCTTCATTCGTGATAGTTTCTGCGGTGACCCTATTGACTACAGGTTAAGTCAAATTGTTGCCATGTTAGCAAAGATAGATGATGCAGCTGAAAAGGGACGTCATTTTTTAGGATCAAATTGCAAGTGGCAAGGAGATGCTGCAAAGGCATGACATCATCCTGAGAAGTATCAGTTTTCCAGACACAAAGACAGTTAACAATTGGTTGGAGGAGTTGATTACACAAATTGATGAGGTGTAAACTATTAGTTAGGAGAGCCCACCTCTCCAAAGATAGCATTTAAGACACAATAGTTAACTTGATGCCCCTTCCAAGTTAACTCGTTGTCCCACCTTTCATGTGAGTCTATTTTTGGAGACACCTTTTGTACATTGGAGTTAGTTTCAGTTTAGAATCAGTTAACTGTTAGGTTACCTAATTTTAGACATGGGAATAAACCTTGCAAATTTGGAAAGAACTGAATGTTAACTCAAGGAGATTTTATGGTTCCCTACTCCTTTGAGCTTCTAGATATAAGAGCAACCTTTCTCATTATTGTTTAACTTTTATTACTACACAAATTTTTTGCACTGCTGTGCCATCAAGCTTGCAAGTCAATATTTGTTCACTCTTTGTCTAAGAGTTGTTTGGTTGATCGCATCTTGTATGATTTTCCTCTTTCATACCATTTTTTGTCCCAAATATTTGTAATCGTTGATTGAGTTTGAGAAAATAAATCAAAAGATCAATGAGCCTTTGATCTAAAGTTTCAAGATCTATCAATACTTGTTTTTATAATCTTTATTTCATCCACACCTCGAAAAGAGTTATGAACCTTCGAGGGAATTTGGAGATTAAGCTTATCATTTAATGTTGTTTCTTATGATCTATATTTCAGCCTACACCTCAAAAATATTTTTGAGCCTTTAAGGGAATCTTGATATCTAGTTCATCATTTGATGTTGTTTTCAATAATCTTCTTTTTAGCCTATACCTCAAAAGAGAAATGAGCCTTTGATGGAATCCTAAGATCTAGATTATCGTTTGAGTGTTTACTTGCATGAAATTTTTTTCAGCATAAATCTGAAAGAGCAATGAGCCTTCAGATGTATTTTGAGAGACAGATTGTCTAAGTATTCCAACCATTCCCAATTGCTCCTAAATCCTCTTGTTCTAAAATACTTTAGGAGATAGGATAATTATAGCTTTAGCCTAGTTGTATTTAAGATTTGCAAAAACTAGAGAAAACCTTAGCTGCAATGCATTGCATTTTAAAACTTTGTGCTCCATTGTTGAGCAAAATGATAGGAAATTTAGTTTACTTTACATTTATACAAAAATAGCAAAAAAGGGAGCTTCCCCTCCTAATTTGAAGAGTAGTTCATCTGTGCATAGCTTTCCATTTCCAATACGCACTCCAGAGGTGCGAATTGAAAGACCAACATTTTTTTGGTGCCAACTGTGGGGCACAAGGCATAAAACATCAAGAAAAGCTAACACTTTTATGACATGGGAATTACTATTTGGAATCCTACTGCTCCAGTCCAATAACCGGGTCTTACTCCAGCTGTCATTCAGTTGGATTTTCATACTGATTCAAGGAGAGAAAATGAACATCATTAGTAGCTTACGAATCTTCATCTTTGAGAAAAAAGAAACATCTACTCACTGGAGAAACACAACTACTACTTTGGATGAGGAAGAAGAAAAGGTTGATCTTGCAGCTAGAAGGCTAGTGTTAGCACCTCTTGCATGGCAATAAACATCTTGGCTTACCAAGTATACATAAGGAGGAGAACAAATCCTCTCTTTCAAGAAGCAAACGTTGGAGAAACATCTGACATAGATTCATTCTTTCAAAAGGTTCCAGAACATTTCCAGGAAGAGATCCAAGAGGAACCTGTCATCCAACCGGAAGCAATGGGCGACAACAACAACAACCGCAATGGAAATGACAAAAATAGTAATGGTCAAAATGGTATAAACCCAAGAGGTCCGACCCCATTGCCTTGGGGTGATAACATCAGGCCATTGGCCTTGCAAGGACATCATGAACTACCCAAGGGTTCAAGAAAGCACTTCCCAAGATTTTACAGCGACATGGCTTGTCACCCTAATGAGCATATATCCACATTCACATCGGTGTACTCTATTTTGCATGTACTACACAAGGATATCATCATTCATCTCTTTATTGAGACTCTTGAGGCAAATGTTGTAGACTGGTTTCACCATCTGGAACTAGGCATCATCACAAGTTGGGCGGTCATGAGTGAGAAATTCTTGGCGAGATTCTAGCCTGCTGAAGATAGTCATCGACTATTTGCTCAACTCTCAACTTCAAAGATGGAGTCAATAAAACTAATGAGAGAGTTTGTGGTAAGGTTTAGCTGCCTTGTCACACATCTCTCCCATATGCTCAATCCATCAGATGAGATCTTGTTGAGCAGCTTCATCAATGCTCTTCCTTCAGAGATAACATTTTTCTTAAAATCAGGCCATGAAACAAAAATACTAGTTGCACAAGACAGAGCTATTGAGATCGAGGATAATATGATCACTACTAGAAAGATCAAGAATGATGCCATTAGACTACTTGTTCAAGTGTCTGTAGATCCATTACTACATAAGGTAGCCAACGAGGTGACTATCCTCAAAAGATAATCACCCAATCAAGGGCAGCAACATTGCCCACACCACCACCATATCAACCTCAACAACCATACCATCCGAAGAGGAACAACTTTCAGTCGTTCAACAACTACAAGCCAAGATTTCCAGGACCTCTACCAAGACAAGTAGAGGCTGAGAGATCAAATGTGTTTTTCTCCTTCCACGAGACTTGTGCGCATTCTAGTTCATCATGTCCTGAGAATCTGAGAATGAACCAAATCATTGGATACACTAAGGTTGCACCAAGTTTGAGTTTTATACTTTCACCAAGTGTGAATGTTGTCTTACCACAAACATACAACTTCGATGGCAGCTTCGCAATGGGATACTTTGATAGAGAACCCATAAATCAAGATGAAGAAGAAGAACAATACCATCAGTATTCTCTTACTGTAAATCACGAGAATTATTCAACAATTGTGTTCACACGTGCTCAACATTTCAAAGCACAAAAAGAAGAAGAAGAAAGACGAAAATCAAATGAAAAGGGAGAGGAAGTTCCTTCCACTTTTAATCCTAAGTCTTCACATGAAAACATGATACTAGTTGCTCAAGATTCGTCTTCAAAAAATTTTGATATCATGACTTCCATGATGAAGAAAAAGGTACAAATATCACAAATAGAGTATCTTCAGGATCATTTAGAACAATTGGATCAGATTCTCAAGGTCATAAAGAAGCAAGCTATAATCCAACCCACATTGCTCGAGCCATCCATACTATCAAAAGAAAATTCAAATCCTTTCTATATATCTCTATATATAGGTGGATTCAAGCTCAACAATTGCATAAGACTCAAGAGCTTTTGAAAATGTCATGCTCTTGCAAATCATGAATGCATTGGGACTCTCATGCACCAAGACTCGTGACAAGTGTTATTCACTTGAGTCAAAGCCAGTGTCATTGTTCAACCAACTAAAAGGCGCTCAAGTAAGGCTGGCATCTTGTCCAGAGAAGAAAATCATGATGACTAGCTTAGTAGCTGATATTCCAACCAATTATGGGATGCTACTGAGTATAAGCTTCTGCAAGGATATTAGAGGATAGATTTTGTTGGATTGGTCATTTGCGACGATCCCGTTGAAGAAAGGCAGTTTCAAGTTGGAACCAAAGGCAAAATCCAAAATTCACGGTGGTGAAATCCCAGGACCCCCAAGCACAAGTATTGTATCGAGACAGGTCCTGGCACGTATGCCATGCTCTTCAAAGTAACTTAAGAAAGAATTTTTTTTGCTTATTCCACAAGCACATCAAATGAAGATTCAAAGATGTGGATGATACAATTTGATGGAAGTTGCTCAATAGCAGGCTTGGGAGAAAGAGTTGTCATCACTTTTCCTAAAGGCACTTTATACCCTTTCTCTTATCACTTGCAGTTTGATAATACAAACAACATAGCGAAATATGAGGCGCTCATACTAGGTCTCAAAAATTTAACGGATATGGGTATATAGTTACTCTAATTCGAAGGCGATGCAAAGTAGATCATCAATCAAATCAACGAATGTTTCCAAGTAAGAAAAAGTCACCTTCAATCTTATTGAAAAAGGGTGTTGAATGAAATTGATTGGTTTGAAGAATTTAACATCAAGTTCATTCCATGTGAGCACAATAGTAAAGCAGATGCCCTTGTGGTATCGACCGCTCTCTTCATGCCCCATTTTGACTTCTGTTAGAATGCCTTCGCTATTGAGCTCATATACAGGTCGATTGTCCCTGACAACTGTGACAATTGACAGGTATTTGATGATGATGATCACATCAAATAATTCATCTACATGGCTGAAAATTACAAAGAATTATTCTTTGAAGGCAATGCTTCTCCCTTTAGAGATACAAAGAATCTGTAGCAGAAGATTCTAAAGCAACAAAATCAGGCATCAGCCAATTAAGAGGCAATAATATTCCCAAGGGTTTAGTATCCTTGGAGGATATATTCATGGAAATAGGATGCCATTTAATTACAAATCCTAAACATTAATTATTTCATGTATCTTCTAGATTCTTGGAATTTGTTCAACAACACTAAGATTAGGATGAGATTAATTATTTGGATGAAATAAATCATGAAATTGACATTTGTAGTTATTCTTAAATAATAAGAACATGTGGGTGCACACATGGTAAGGTGACACTCACCTTAAATTCAGTTAACTATTCAGAGTAAGAGATAACACTTATGAATGCATGTAATGATCCTAGGAGATAGGGTTTTATGTTTGCATGCATGAAGTTCTCACCAGTTCAACTCAACTCAAAAATTAGTTTAGTTTTAGTTTAAGGCTTTAGTTCGTGATGAGTTTAAGCTTAGTTCTAGCTCAATTCGTACTTTTAGTTCTAATCAAATAGCTTAGCTTAGTTTCTAGTTCGGGCTTTAGTCTCGGTTCCTGCCTAGTTTCTTTAGTTGCATGCATGTTGGTTATTTTAATCTGCATGTAGTTAGCTCTCAATTAACTTGGAATGCATGTATTAATAACTTGATTTGCATGACAAATAACAATGTACTACCCAATTGGTCAGGTAGGGATGACCATTCCGAAGATGAATGGTGTTGAGTAAATGTTTTACAAGAAATCACTTCTGGATCCAACTTGGGTGCCCAAGATGCTTTCTTGGATTTACCTCTTTTACATGTTTAGATATTTCTAAAGGCTCAGTTAAGTAGGATTACTTATGGGTGCAAACTTTGTGGAAGAGCTTTGGAATTATCAACAAAATGAAGATTGAGTTGTAGCTTTAGTTTGGGACGTGCCCCAAATGGATGAATCACATGTTTTAGCATTTTTCTTCATGAGATAACCCTATTTGCATGAGATATGGCATACCTTTTAGGGATAGGGCTTGTGCATTGTAATTGTAACTCATGTTGAGTTTACAAAGCTTATTAAAGCCTATTTATCTCAAGCAAGTTGAATAGAGTTGTGAGAGTCTGTTATTGCAAGTGTGAAGAAGATTGACAAAGATAGAAGAAGCATTATCAAGCAAGAATTGGAGCTATTGTATTTTAGAGATTGAATAATAGAATAATTCTTGGTGGAGTTTTTTCCCAAAATGGTAGTTCTCCATGTTACATCTTGTGTAATCTTTCTAATATCCTGTATAGTTCTTCTATCAACTTATGTCTACATTCTACAACAATAAAATTTATTAATCAAGATAATTACCCACAAATAATATATGTAACAAAGTAAAAGCTTATTTAGATCAACAATATTAAAGTTTTACAGAGTATATTAAGAAAACACCCCATTTACAACAATATTTGATAGACATGATAGACATGTCCAAGATTAGAGGAATTCAGCCAACAAGACCTCTACTGATTATTGTCAAGTGAACATTGGTATCGAAGACAAGCCTCGACTTGTTAACTTGGACAAGTGTTGTACTACAGAGGAAAGCAATAGCTTCATCTCCTTATTCAAACAGTATCGAGACATCTTCGCTTAGTCCTATGAAGATTTGAAAGTCTTCACGCCTAAGGAATTGTCTCACACAATTCCACTGAAGCCTAATGCCAAGCCCTTCAAACAAAAGCAAGGACACTGTAACCCATGTATCCAAGATACAATTTATGTGGAGGTGTAGACGATGGTGGACACCAAGATTATTTTTCCAATCCATCATTCCACCTAGGTGTCAAATATTGTTCATGTGTACAAGAAGAACAAAGAGATTCAAATTTGTGTCAATTTCAAGAACCTCAACCAATCATCCCTGAAGGATAATTATCCTTTGCCAATCATGGAGCACACATTGTAAACAATCACCGGTTTAGAGATGTTATCATTACTTGATAGATTTTTCAGATACAACCAGATTGCAATAGCTAAGGAGGATCAAATCAAAATGACATTCACTACCTCGTGGGGTACGTTTTCCTATGAGAGGATGCCCTTTGGCCTCATCAACATCAGTGCCACTTTTCAAAGAGCCATAGATTTGGCGTTTGTGGATTTAAAATATAAACTAATTATCGTCTACCTTGACAACCTTACTGCTTTCTCAAAGAAGCGATAAGATCATTTTCAACACTCAGCTAAAGTGTTCAAGAGGTGTAGGTGTAAATTAGGGTTAAAATATTAAGGTTAGGCAATAAAGCATATAAATAAAGCCCTAATAAAAAATGAATCACAAATAACCATAAAGACATAAAACATAATGCAATATTACCAAATCTTTATGCCACCATTGATTCACCTCCATTGCACTTCTCCTTTTTGCTTGAATATAACAATTGCCCTCATATTTTTGAGTATGTAAATAGGCCTATGACAACGACTAAGCAAAATATTGAAGATTCTATATGACTATGGATGCACTTGACTTGATGAATTGATAACAAGATAGCAAGAGGACTCTAGATAGCTTGTGGATTCTCCAAGATGTCTAAGATGTCTAAGATTGTCTAAGATGAAGAAAATGTCAATGATAGAGGTATTTTATAGGAAAGACAATTTTGAATGAAGGGCTAAGATTGAATGTCAATAATCAATGGCCAAGAATGAAAGATATAGTATGAGATAAGGTTAGGGCAAGATTATTAGGGAAAATTATAAGGATTGATAGTCAAGATTAAATTATAAATAATTTAATCAAGGGTGGAGATTAATTGAGACATGGATAGATAAGGATCGACGCAGATAAAGAGGTGAGAGGAAATTAAATAATAAAAATTATTTAATCTAGGTGGCCAATGAATAATTAAATAATTAAAATAATTATTTAATTATAGAAGAATGTGACAAAGGGAATCTTTTGAATTAAATAATGATTTAATTCAAAATTCAAGAGAGGACCAAATTAAATAACTAAAAATTATTTACCTTAGGGGAGAAGAGGCTAATGAATAATTAAATATTTAAAATAATTATTTAATTATAGTGGAAAGTGGACATAAAAATTAAATAAATAGGAATTTATTTAATTTATAGAAAGGACCTAATTAGTGACGTAATTAAATAAATAAAATTTATTTAATTAATCAAGGAGGAATAAAGATAGAAATGAATTAATTCAATAATTAAAATTATTTAATTAATAGAAGACATACAATTTTAGAAAATAATAAACGAAAGGGGAAATGATGAAGAATCTAAGAGTCATAGGCCTAGGACAAATTTTAGTGTCTACAACAAGTACCACCACATATCATTAAATCCAAAGAAGTCCATCTTTGTAGTGACAGAAGGAAAATTGCTTGGTCACATCGTCTCTAAAGAAGGAACTCAAATTGACCCTAGTCGGGTTGATTTAATCAAGAACCTCTCTCTCCCAACAAACAAAACTAGGGTACATTCCATCTTTGGAAAAGTCAATTTTATACAAAGATTTATACCTAACTTCTTAGAGTTGACCAAAGACATATCAGCTATGATGAAGAAGACGTCCGTCTTCAAATGGACTGAAGAAGGAAAGAGGGTGTTCATCAAAATAAAAGAAGCCATTAGCCAAGCACCAATGCTAGTTCAACCGAATTTCGATAAGGAAATTATCCTTTATTGTTAAGCGTTGAAGCACACTCTTTCTACCATACTGACACAAAAGTTGAATGAGGAAACCAAATCTCTAATTGCTTTCATGAGCAGTAGCTTCAAGGACAATGAATCTTGGTATTCCCAAATTGAAAATAATGCGTACACAATTGTGAGGGCTGTAAAGAATTTTAGATTCTACATCTGAAACTATCACACAATTGTGTATGCCACTAATCTTGCAGTCAAAAGTTTCCTAACTCAACAGGAGATGAGCACCAAAAGAGGTAATTGAATCACAAGGGTTCAGGAATAAGACTTGGAGATCAAGTCGACCAAAATCATTTTGCGGGAGAGGTCTGTGTTAGCTTATTGCAGAAGACGGTGATCTAAAGCACCAAGTTGTTGATGGCATGCTAGAAACAGAGATTGAAGAGGAACTTCCTATGGTCCTACTAGTTGATTATGTTGAAGAATGGTACACTAAAGTATGGTACTTTTTAACCTATGGAAAATGTCCAACTCACTTAGACAAACAAAAAAAAAGAAATCTAAAATTGAGAGCACAAAACTATGTGTTTAGAAACAATGTTCTATACAAGTGTGGGCTTGATGGAACGTTCTTGTTATGCATCAATAGGGACCAACAATGATGTTTGTTGGAATCTTTTCACAATCAAGCATGTAGTGGCCACTTCTCGTTAAGGGTTATTGCGTTCAAAATCCTGCGAGCATAGTTCTACTGGCCGAATTTGTTTCGCGATGCATAGACTGGGTGCACAGATGTCAAATGTGCCAACAATTTGTTGGAAAACTTAAATTGGTAGCCATTCCACTCAGGTGAGTACTCATAGATGCTCCATTTCAACAATGGGGCATAGACTTCATAGATCTAATCAACCCACATTCTAGTAAGGGGCATGTTTATGTCCTTACAACAACAAATTACTTCACAAAATGGGTTGAGGCAGTTCCTACCAAGCAAGCTACTTTTGAAGTCATGTGCGACTTTCTCAAGGAAACATCATTACATAGTTCGGGGTACCACAAAAGATCATGATTGACAATGCAACAAGCTTCTTGTCAGAGGGGCTAGTAAAAATTTTTTTTGATCATGACATCACCTTATCCCACTCTTTGGATTACTATCCGCAGGGTAATGGACAAGCCGAATTATCTAACAAGAACATTGTCACGATTGTACGCAAGTTGGTTGATTCCAATCAACGAGCTTGGCACAAGAAATTGTAGGATGCTCTTTGGGCCAACAGAATCACTCCCAAGAGAGCTATTGGCACTTCCCCTTTTACTATTTTATATGGTATAGAGGCTATGTTACCCATCACATTGGAGTTGTCCGCTTCGCAACTGGCATTCACAATGGAAGAGGATGAATTCAAAGATCTGATAGAGAAAGCATATCTGTTTGATGAAGCTACAGAAGAAAGGGTGGAGGTAGTTGATAAGATCATTCGGCATCAAGAGCGAGTGAAGAAGATCATCGACAAGAAGGCTCGTCCAGCAGACTTTGAGAGATTGGGGTGGAGTGAGGGTTCGTAAATAATTTATTTTTGTTTTAACATTATGTCGTAATGTATTTCCCTGTTACGTGAAGTATTGTCATGTTTTAGGTGATTTCTTAGGTAGCCTTGTTTTAGATTTTAGGAAAAATTCAACTGTTAGGTGAATTAGGAAATAGTCCTGACTCCATTTCCCAACTGATAAGATATTGGTCTATGCTTTAAAAAAATTTCAAAGATTCTTAGTTCTCCTATCTTGTAAGTATCTAACATGGTCACGAGACGAAGCCTAATGTTGTACCCAAAATAAATTTTTGCTTCAATAAGGCATTTTGGTAAAAATGGTCTAAATCTTGTAAAATTGTTGTCAAAAGTCAAATTTAGGTCAAACAAAACATGGGATTTTTGTGAGTTTATGTCAAGAAGGCTACTTGCAAACTTTTGAAATTTTGAAAATTAGGGTTTCCTACCCCTATTTTTAGGAAATCCCTAAAAAATAGGACCTCTTTGGAAATAATTCAAAATGATTTTGATAGGATAAATTCACTTCACCATCACATTGGTCAAGTCAAAATCACAAAAATATCAAGTTTGCTTTGGTGGGTCTATTTCATTTTTTTAGGAGAAAAGCTAGGACCTATGAAGCCATTAATGGTAAATGGCTAGTACCAGGTATCGAGATCTAAGCCTCAAAAGCTTCAAGGAAGAATCCATGGAAAAAGATGCTCGAAAAGATGCTTCACGATGGAGGAGAATTTCAAAAATTGAAATTGGCTGAAAATATTCTAAGTTTAGAAGATACATGCCTTGCTGCAAGAAATATAGTATGGTCAACATTTTAAATTGTTTGTGCACATAGACGATGAATGTAATCACAATGATGAACGTGGTCCGTGTCATCAACAACTATGATCAAATTAGTCAAGCTAGATGGTGAACACAAAGTGCGAGGAGGTCGAAATCATCAAGAAACAACTAACTCAAGAACCATAAGCGCCCATGCAGGACAGGGGCACCCATGAATTCAAGAGGCCAACTCCAGTTGTTAACAATTGCAAAATTGATCGTCCTCTTCAAAATTTTGCTAGCTTTTTGATGCATTATCAAGTAAGTTCACCAAATTCATCAATCATCGATAAACAGAGATGGAAGTAGAAGATGTTGAAAGCAAGAGTCATCAAAGATGGTAGTCAATCACGAAATTGTACCCTTGTAAGCTAGGGGCACCCAAGAAAGGAAGATATTAGATGCTAGTCTTTGGATTGGCAATCTCAAGATAATCTCCTTAGATTAAACCCAGCTTTGTGATAGATCTTGCAGCCAATTCAAGAGACATATCAAACGACAATAGTTGTTGATGAAATAGGCACGTGAAATGGAGGATAAATTGGAGTCCATCAAGGCAAAAGCACCCTTGCTAGCTAGGGGAGCCCATCATTTTGGGAAACCAAAGGTGATTTTTAGAAGTTGTCTTCTCCAAGGCATCTTCTCAACATCCTTCTAGCTTTGCAATGAATCTAGTTGTCTGTCCACGAGACTTTTCAAACGCTCATAAATGAAGATCAAGCATAAAATGCTGGAGGCGAAGGCAAATTGAAAGACGTGAAGAATTAGCTAAGTATGGATGAAAATGCACCCTTCTAAAAAAAGGTGCCCAACTATTTGAGGATTCAGATGCAACTTTTAGGTGTTGCAACTTCTAAGAAGTCCTTGTCCATTTTGATCAATCTCCATGATGATACGGTCAACAGATCCAACATAATAGTCAAACTCCCAACAACAAGAGTCGAATTGGATTATCCCGTTGAAGGTTGCAAAGTGAAAATTATAGCTCAAAAGGTCAAAAGCACCCTTGCAAGCCAGAGGCGTCCAAAATTTTGAGCCCTCTTAATCAAACTTCAGAACGTACAATGCCAACCATCCTTTTCAGAATTGAATTGGTTATCCATTCAATATCTCAGCACGTTCGCGAGAGTCATCAGTCACTAGTGATTGAAGATCAAAGCATGGAGGGTCAAAATGGAGAAATTAAAAAACATCCAAGAAATTGGCTAAGTTTGGTAGAAAAAGCAACCTTCTAGGAAAAGGTGCCCAAGAATTCAAGGTACTAGATTCAGTTTTCAGGGTTTGTTGCCTCAAGTAAAATCTCTTCAAAGTTGAACAAACTCTGCAATGAATCTGTTGGTCAGGCTTCACGATTAAGCATTTATGCCCAAAATTGGTGATCAAATAAAGGCTGTCTATCAAGCAAAAGTTGAAAATCTTCAACACTGGCAAGGTGGCATCCAAAGTCAACTCCCAGTTAGGATTTTTGAAGACTTTCTTAAGCCTAGGCATCCCAAATTGGGTGGAAACTCTTCTAGTTAACTCCCAATCAAGCAAATTGACTCCTCAATCAGAATAAATGCCCTAATTGGTGCTTGCAACTCCAAATTGATATCTATCAAAGCCTAGGAGTCCATTCTTCATTATTCTTTGTAGGTTGAAGAGCTAAAACACATACATTTTTCTCTCCAAAGTTATTTGAAGGATTTGACAAAAGCCATTCTCAATGTTTTGCATGGTTCCAGGATTAGGTTGCACAGAGGAATAGTTTTCAAGACTCAATCTTTCTAAAATGTTCTTTTCAGAGGCATAAGATCTTCTTGTCAGAATTGCATTAGATTGGGTTTCTCCATTTGAAAATTTTCCTCAAGATTCAAGCCAACAGTTTATAAATTCGAGCTTCTCCCCACATATTTCTTCTAGCTTTTCCACACACATTTCTTCTATTCTTGTCTTAGATATTCTTGCATGTCCAAGTAAACAACATTATTTCATAGATCTGGCCTTCTGGGTATGATCAACACAAGATTGGCCACGAAACCCATGTATTAGATTTCTTTGAAAAAGTTGCCTTATTACCCCCAATTTTAGGGTTTTTGCAAAAAGTCACTTTTTTCAAAAATTGAGGAACTGGGTTTGCTTAGCATACAGGCACCTACAATACCCATGTGCCAAAATTTTCTAGGAAAAAAGAGCTTCTGGAGCTTCTACAGCTTCTATCCCGAGCAGTTGTTGCATGTCAAGGAAAAATTCATCTTTTCAAAAATCTGATGTTGTGGGTTTGTTAAAAAAGATATCCCCAACAAAACCCACATCTCAGAAATTTTCGTAAAAATTACCCCTCGATGAAGCTATTTTTAGCTGTTGTAGAAAAAGTTGTCTGAATAGTATCGTGTGCCTAGTCAATGTTCAAGATTTTTAGAATGTGATTCTGTTAGGTTGAATACAAGACCAAATCGGTCTTACTTCATGATTTTCTGAGGACGGTTGACACCAATTCGCATCAAGCACACCCAAAGGTCAATTTGGAAAAGTTAGAAAGCATAGGCCAAAGCACACTTCAAAATATAGAGCAATCCAGATTGCTTGAGGCAACATCATTTCCCATATCAGTGCAGAGCATAGAATTTGTAATCGCTTGTGTAAAGCATTACAACCCTACTACATGAGAGATTCAATCAGCAAATGGGAAAATAATATGCAGTCTCAAACCTAAGGATATCAATAGATGCCTCACTATTTCGCATTGTGTGAACAATTTGGTCATATCTATGGGGGAATGTAAAAATACATTCAATACATCAAAAGAAAAATGTCATAAAAGAATGGGAGAAAGGTGGCTTAAAATGAAAAGGAACAACTTTCCCAAGAATGTGGCACGTGGAGAATTCAAAGACAAGTACACGATCATGATCACATTACTCAACCGCATCACTAGTCAAGCAAAGGAAAACAAGTTCTAGCCATGGATGTACTACATCATAGCTCAACTTGTTAACAACAAAGAACACTATGATTGGCTTACCTTGATCAGTGACGTTATCCACAACCAAATGACCAGTTTCTTCAAGGCACATGAATTCCACATCTGTTCATACCTTGTATATCTGATAGCCTTCTACGACCAGTTTAGATGGTTGAATATAGTTTGAACATTGGGTGTGCAAAAGGTACAAGAGCATTTCACACAGCTTGAATTCACACTATTAGAACAACACTTCAAGCAAGTGAATGATCAGTTCTTGATGCACATAGTAAGAGGCCTTGATCATGAGTCAGATGTACACATCTCACCTCCCCATGTTTACCTACATCCGCGTATATGGCTACTCAGGTCATACAATGATGTCACCCTATTATCCATTGGATAAGGTGGTTTTCATGGAGTTTCTACGACAGTTGCATGAAGTTCATGCCTTTCTATGCATTAAGCGCAAGCCAGATACCAAATTTCCTTTCACAATGGGTATAT